>JAXGGA010009781.1:0-49866 GCA_038373865.1 Uloborus plumipes
ATGTTCAACAGAGTGAACAAACAAAAAATCAATAGGGAAAAGCCTTTAAAACGTGTTCATTTTAGATTTCAGTTAGCACAACCGTTGTGCTTACACGGACAAGTAAAGTCATTAATAATTTTAAAATATAGTTTTGAAAAAAAAAACTAAAAAATACGCTTTTACATTGGAATGCGCTGTGATCATCACGGGTTTCCCTCTGATTTTCAAAACTACTGAATATCCGCACTTAAGTTTACATGTACTTATAATACATCAATATGCAATACAGTTTATCCTTTAGTATTAAAAATAATATTAAATATATTACTTTTATATTTGCAAAGAACGTAAATTTTATCTTTTATTCAGAGTTACATACATACATATACATACATACATACATACAAACAAACCCACATGTGAAATTAAAAGCGTATTAAAAAGAGACCATTAGCTACAGAGGAACTAGTTACAAACCAAAAAAAAAAAAGAGAGAAAAGAAAGAAAGCTTGCGCGAGAGAGCCTCCAAAAGACATCAGATTTGACAGAATTGATCATCGGAAAGTACAAGTACATAAAAAAAATAATGTTAATTGTCAAAATGTAAAGGATTACAAGAGTACAGTGCACCAAATGTTCAATCCCTCTATTTTTTTACAAAAAAGAACTAATTTTAAAGACTATCATTTACAATCATTTTTATCTGTTAATGCATGGTGTAGCCATTTGGCAACAAAACTATTTTTAATTAGAAAGGGGTGAAAATTTAGAGTTAAATTTTTTTAAATATTTTTCCATGTTTTCTTATTACATTGACAAACACATATATTTTTTTCTACGAAAAATAAAAAATCATGCAGTGTAGGGTTAATTGAATGAAAAATGAGGAAGGGTTAGAGCTTTTTCAAAACGCATACCAAAAATAAAAAAGCAAAAATTCTAAAAAAATCAAAATTTCAAAAAATTCTACAACCCTAAATTTTTATTCAAAAAATCTAAAAAAATTAATTTGAGTTTATCTCATAGGTATCTATCCGTTAAAAAATATTGAACAAAATCCGAGACATGACGGCACGGCCGACTATTTAAATTAGGCGATTTGACGTGGAATGAGCCTAAGGGCAAAATATTTTCCCGTTCTCACAGCGGTTTGCTTTTAGGCGTTTTTTCGTCCTCTCCTAAATAACAGTTTATTTCATGATCTCGCTAGTGTTTGCGTCGCGATATTGCACTTGCAATCCAATAGGATATGTCTTTCTGATTTATGGTTTTCAACTTTTAAATTAAATCTTGACCAAAAATGTCCCAAAAATAAAAATGTAAGTACCGCTGGAACGGCAAATAACATGGATAGCCTCGACTCGAAAGTATATTGATCTGAAGCCTGTCAAATTATTTTTTCAAGCTTAACATAAGGCAGTTCAAAAATCCCGAAGTTGTTTCTGGAATCCAAATTACGAATTTTCCGCAACAAAGTTTTTAAAGAAGTCAGTCTAAACAATTGGGTATAAATTCGCTTTTTAATTATAACTATTTTTACATAAAAGCTTGATAGAAGCTAGTCTTAAAAAAATTCTCTAATGCATCTTTCATAAAGAAATTATTTTTAAAATCAAAGCTTTGTCTAAAAAAGTTACCTACTACGTTTCTTTGTTGTTGTTTTTTTTTTTCAATTAAACTATATTTTGTTCAAAAGATTAACAGAAATTATCCTAAAATGTTCTCCATTATATTATGAGTAAATTTTTACATTGTGAGCTCACAAACTGGATAAGGTTGGAAAATGCAAAGATTAGAAGTGTAATATTCTGGCACAAATAAGCGGCCTAAGACTCGCCCTCAGGAATTTCTCGAAACTACAGTTTTGGGCTGTTAGGTCACTTTAAGGGGAATCATGACCATGGTTGACAAAGGAGGGGGACTTGAGTTTTTCTCTCAGAACTAAGTTTTTCAATAGCCATCTTCAGTTCTTGGGATTTTGTTTGACATTCCAGGGTTTTGGGTCTTTTCTGTTGAAAGAGATGCATTTACTGAATATTTTAAGGATAAAACAATATTTTCACTAAGGAATAATATTTTTAGGAGGGAGGGGGGCTAAGCAATCAAGAATGAAAGCTTCTTTAATGCACATTCTGACTATGTTGAAAGACTGCTTTAGCAAGCTACAGGAAACGAAAACCAAACTTCCCTGCTCTAGCATTGGGTGTAACTTTCTCTTTATGCCGAAATCTTTCACTAACTTCATAATTGTACTAAGACATTTATAAAACCACCACCACCCCGCCTCTCTTTTTTTTTTTTTACCACAGACGATATTTACACCTTTTTGACGAAATTGTTGTAAGGAATTACTTTTGGGGAGGTTAATTTTAGTATTTATTACTAAGGTTTTTTACTTTACTTATTTTGAAAGTTTGCAAATGCTTTGGTGCTACAGTAACAGTCACAAAAAATAAAGCGAATAAATTTAAAGAATTATAGGGTATATGATATCGGTTTTCCTACTTTTTTTATAAGCCAAATCTTGGGTGTTGCGAAAAATCAAATTAGCAACTCCGGTTATGACCCCCAAGACGACCAACCCACGGACCGCACTTCCTATCAACACAGAAAAAGACTACGATAAACATATCGATTGAATTCTTCACAAATGAAGTCCGATGAAATCGAAGACAATTAAAGAGACAGCGAAATTGCACCGCGTTGAAAACAAGATCCACGAGCCATTTTTAGAATTCACGAGTCAAAGTTCTCCAGAAGTGATGCCCTCCTCATCACAAACGTGCATAAAGTTTAAAATATATTTTATTTAGCTGACCTTGCTCCGGAACACCCTTTCGCTAATTGCCCCCTCGAGGCCGTCCGAGAAACACCGAGACAATCCGAGACAATCTATTATATCTGCCCGGCTCATCTGGGAGCTCTATCCTGTTGGCCAACACCATCACGCGATCTGCTTTCGTTATCGACTGTGGATCGAACGTTCTCTTTTTCTTCTTACTCTTGGACCAGTCCCAAGGCCATGGGAAAGTTTGGAGAAGAGTCGCCCGGGGGCTGCCAGTGTCATTGTTTGTTGTGGTGGATGACAATGCCGAAATTTGGGGTGTTTAGTGGGCTAATGACGCCGCGAATTGATTAAATGGCGGTGTTTAAAGCGGATGGCGAAGGGCGTAAGGCACGCTTGGCCGGATCAGGTCACTTTCAGCAGCCGTTGAAGATATTTTAAAAAAAAGAAGGGTTTTAATTTGAAGTAGGGACTTGGATGGATTCTTGACCATGGCTGTTCAAAGGGAGGACGACAAGAGCAGCCGTAGACACTATGAACGTAGAGTTGATCTCGGGACCTTCAATTTACTTCCAAGTCTGATGATTATTGAAATAGGTACGCTATTGGGGTTTAGGTTATACACATCTGTAGCCAGCAAAGCAAGTAAACCTGTACAAAGCCAATCCCATTATTTTCACTATGCCCATGCAAACGACAAATCTGTACTTTAGAACGAGAATGACGTAAGTCTAAAAATGACAATTTTCACTTTATCACTGCATTGTATGTAGAATCTTACACCGTATGGACCCATGAGAACGCTATTCTATAAGATAAATCCCTTCACAATTAATTAGCAGCATGAAAAGAGCGCGAGTCCCATCCTTTGCCTGCATCCGACACTTGTTTTCGCCCTCTACGTTACGAAAATGGACATACGTTAGTCTGACTATGTGGTACAGAAATTACCAAAGGACAAATAGAAAACATCTTTTCAAACATCAACTCTCCTTCTCTTCTCTCCTCAAAAATTAATAGAAAAAATTAAAAAAAGTTTTTGCTCGTCGAAAACAGCAACAGCAGACGGCTTCAAAATACGTTCTGTTCTGTTATGTACTATGCACCTGTCCCAATATATTTTTACATTATTGTTATTGCTGTTATTTTTATTATTATTATTATTATTTGCTGCTCAAAGCATGTCTTAAATTTTTTTGAAATTTCCTCCCGAAAATTCAAGTTTGAGGTATTCACTGACAACAGCTATTATTTAATAACATCAAACGATTAAGAATGTATTTGATAGTTTGATGAGAGAAACTGATTTTTTTTTACTCTTATAAATTCTTTTTAGACTTAAAAATGTTATTTCTTTGCCAAAATTCGGCCATTCCCTTGGTTTTACATTTTACAGCACTAAGCCATACGATGCTCTTAAAAGCTGCGTTGAACGTGCTGCCGGGCTTAAAGTATAAAATTGAAATTCAGCAATAATGCAAAAAAAAAAAAAAAAAGAATGCGCTTTGTTCACAAACTATTACGAATTCAACATTAATATAAACCCAAACAAATGGAAATTTGATTAAAATCAATGAATAAGTCCAACACAAAAGATTTCTCTTCCAACATCATGGGACGTTAATACATTTTTAACGACAAGAATAGAAATTTCTCCTTTTTTTCTTTTTCTTTATCATGCATAACGTCAATTCCTTTCCGTTGACTACGCGTTAGAATTTTCAAAAGCAATTGCTATTATCATCTGTTGTATGTTTTAAACTGTTTTGTATGCAATCCAAACCTTTTAAGATAAACAACAAGAAGTTCTGTCAAGAACTAAACGAGCCTACTTTCCCGTACATCGACATCGGCATTCTAGCATCTGATCATTATTCTCTTGATCATCTAAGACTAAAAATTATGTCAAACATACCTTTTTAGCACTTGAAGCTGATTTCTCAAAGCAAAATATACCCCTCTCATCAGATGAAATAGACACATAAAAAGTAAATTAATGAATAAATAAAGTTTTGTCGCACCTTTTAAAGAATGTAACTGTTACAGTTCTTCCGTAGAAAAATTCCTCAATTGTTTTCAAAAAAAAAATTAAAAGTACAAAGTACATCAAAACACATTTTATCAAAGAAAGAAAAAAAAAAAAAGAAAAAAAAAAACTCGTCCGTTGATAAAATGTCTCGAATTTCACTTTTAATCCGTTGCCAGTTGTTAAATATAAATAAAGAATAAAATGCCCTCATGAATGAAACATTTTTGTTACAAAAAAAATCGTCTGCCAAAAATAATAATAATAATAATAATAAATTCAATAAAACAAATGAATAAATAAACAAAAAATCGTCTGCACAGTCAGTCATTTTTTTTCGGACTGTTTACCCAAAGTTTATTAGGGGTGACAGCTTGCTTGAGCGGTTCAATGTTGAACGAAAAATTGTTCAAATCGGAAATGTAAATACGGGAATGAAGTATCCTTGAAAAGTTCTTTCCAACAAAAAAAAGTTTGTTCAAATCGGACTGTTCATTAAAAAGTTAGTATCGCGGGACCGGTTGTTTGAACGGCTCAAATTTGAACCAAAAATTGTTCAAATCAAAAAATCAAATATGGGAATGAGCTGTACTCGCCGAGATCTTTCCAACAAAAAAAAGTTTGTCCAAATCGGACTGTTCATTCAAAAGTTATTAGGGGGGGGGACAGACAGACCGACCGACCGACCGACCGACCGACCGACCGACACACAAATTCCCCATCTCAATACCCTACTTTCAAATTTTTAATTTTTCGATATTCATTTTACCTTTTTTATTTTTTTCACTTGGCGATATTTTTTTTTGACTTGGCGATATTTTTTAACTTGGCGATATTTTTTGGACTTGGCGATATTTTTTAGATGCATTAAGCTACTTTTAATACTTTTTTCGTCTTTCTTTTATTTTTAACGGAAAGTAGGCTAAAAAGCGAAAATTGGAAGGATTCGACGGGCAAACAGAACATAAAGTGCTGAATAAACATAAGACATAGAGAGGATGAGAAATTGCATTGTGTCTTGCATTGCTGCTGATCCAATTTTCTGATGAATAAACACAGAATTGCATTTCGCCGTAATTTTTATGAATGCAAGCAGTTAGCGGATTTGATTTTCATGATAGTGCACAATAACTATTAATTAGCTCGCATAAAATTAGCTTGTTAGTTACAATGGTCACGAAGATTTGTATGCATTTCTTTTGAATTACTGTACATTTAATTTTATCACGATTTCGAATCTTGTGGCGCAAATCCCCCCCCCCCCCCAATTTTCACAACCCTCTTGTGCTTTTTATTTTTACCCCTCTTTTTTATTTTATTCATTTTTTTTAATATTATTTCTTTATTTTTTAAAATTATAACTATTTTTTATACATTATTAATTTTTTAAAAGTTTGAATTATGTGAAGAATAGAATTGCTTTTTTTTCCCTTCCAGATATTCCAAGCACACACACGCACGCAAAAAATAAATAAATCTCTACTAATAATAAAGCTGAAGGTGGTTCTGTCTGTCCTTCTTTCTTTCTTTCTTTCTGTCTGTCTGTCTGTTACGCGCGTAGCGCCAAAACCGTTCGGTCGATTTTCATGCCACTTGGCACAAAATTAGTTTGTAGCATGTAGTTTTGCACCTCGAAGCGATCTTTCGAAAATTCCATTTCGTTCTTTTTCTATTCGAATTCTTAGCGGAAATTCGATAAAATAGGGAAGAAATACTTCACACACATTTTCAAGTCTTATGTCCAGGCTCGGACTGGCCCGCCTGCCCGCAAGCCCTAGGGCAGATGCGCCCTTCTTATTGAACAATACGGACGCCTTCTCCGAAACTAAAAAATATCTTGATCAGAAAATGAGAGCGTAAGTTATCCAACGCTGCTTCGAAAGCGACATGATGTACCACACACAGTGAGTTAGTGTTGCTTTCAGTTGCAAACAATACCCAGCAAAAGGTCGAGTAACCACCCGGAGCGCCAAAATCAATGCTTGTATGTTCGACCTTGAATGATTACTCGACATTTTCTACGGAATCGGGACAGTTTTATGGTTTTATTGCCGAAAGATTAGACCCAAGTGCTCCCCTGTTCCCATTTTGCAACGGCGTGTTTGGATCTCAGAATACTGTGTATAAGCAGACAATGGCAAAGTGGGGAGTTAAGATAAAATGTAAACAGGCTGGCTGGAAAACATACAACTTAGGCTGGAAAACATACAACAAGAGAGGAGGCGGTAGGCCCTGGGCATAACTATGGCTTAAGCTTTACGCCAGTGATCTAAAAAAAAGGAAAACAAGACAAAAACGGGGGGGGGGCGAGCGATTCGGGAGTGATCGTGACTCCACAGACTAGCCATTTCCTTATCATTTTAGACAAATTTAGTTTACTATTTGGAGCTCTGGTGCGATTTATGAAAAACAGAAGTTATTTTTTCGGCTATTGGGCATCTTTATGATTTAGGTGAGAAATGAAACCGATTTTTATCTATTGTTTGCCATGCTTTGATTTACTTTTGTGTCATTTTTTAGAAAACCGTTTTTAAAAGAGCGAAAAAAAAATTTTTTTTTTGAAACATCACTTTTTTTTTCCAGCTATAATTTTTCCCCTGCTGTTTTATATTTTCCTTTCGCTATTTATTATTTATTATTATTATTATTTTGCTAAAATATATTTCTCTCTTTTCTAATTTGCTTCAAAACGAAAGTATTTGAAAAATTTTGCTGACAATTTTACATAAAAAATATTATAGATTTTTTAAGAAAAAAATAAAAGAATAATTTTGAAATAAAAAATTGTTCAATGAAGCGTTAAAGGTGCGCTTTGTTTTTGTGAAAGGGTCATATGAACTCCAAATCAGTTTCTCAATAGGAGGAACGGTAAAATTTTGCGAAAAAACTTCTAAGAACGGAGAAGCTATATTTTTTTAAAAATTCGATAAAACTATTTGGTATTAAAAAACTTTTACAAAAGTTATTTCTAAGATTTTATTATGATTTAAGTAACCAATCACACTTAAAGATTGTAAATGAACCTTTAAGATACAATATTTAAATGTGAAGCTGCTTTATTGCAAATGAACCCCTAAATCTGAAAATAAAAAAATAATCAAAACATTAGCGTAAAAATTGTATAAAATGCTATCATTATTGTGTTTTGAAAAGGGGAAATTTTTTAACGCAGACAGAGGGAAATCTATGAGGACCGGTCAACGGTCAATGCTTGAGAATTCCCGTTCGAAATAAAAACTAATTTCTTATATGAAACTTAATACTTTATGTAGAAAAATATTCATACTTCATCTTGATGTGTAACTAAGGATTTCCACTTAAATTTTGGTAGATTTTTAGACGAATTGAGGTTACGAAATAACTTAAAATACTTTGTTCAGGTAAGTAAGAATTAAGATATGAAACTACTTTGAAGAAGCATGAATAAGCGTAAAAAAAGGGAGAAAGAGAGATGCGTTTCGGGGCTACGAGATATATTTCTTCAATGCAAAAAGAAGTGAGCTATGGATGTAAAGACATTCGGGAATCTCTGTCAGATATTTTCACCCACACGTGTTTTTTTCTCTGCATTGAAGAAAGAGTTCCTTGTAATCTCGCAACACGTGTCTGATTTAAAAAAAAATAGTGCTTCTAGAAAACACTGTCAGCACTTTGTCTATTTCTGACAGAAACGAGAAAAATCTTATCTCTTCGATAATTTCTTCTGAACAATGAGAGCAGGTATGTTGAGGGTTTATGGGAAAAAGTTCCTAGTTTATTCCCAAACGTTGTTTTTATTTGCAAAGGTAGAATTATATTAGAGAAATTTAGGGTGTCGATTTGAATCAGTGAGTTAAACTGCGGTTTAAATCAAATGATTTTAAAAAAAAAAAATCATTGATTTTTAAAACCTATTTTTTTCTTAAACGAGGGATGCACCCGATTAATCGGCCACTTTGCCGATTGTCAATGATCAGCAAAATCGGGCTGATTAATCGGCCGAAAAAATATTTTTTTAATTTTATTCTTTAAAGTATTCCGTCAGTAAGAAACTATGATAAATGATGGAATTAACAGTAATAAAAATCCGCACAGTTGAGGTAAAGTTTTGTTTTAAATTAATTCTCCAACTTTGAATAAATATACATAGACAATTTTGCAACACATTTTTCATGTGACAATATTTTTCTCTTTAGTACAGTGCTTTTAGATGACCTCTAATTTTCAACGAATAAAAGTATTGAATTAAATTTCTAATTATTAAAAAATATGAATTAAAAGTACTCCTAAATTGAAGTGCTCATCACAGACTCCCCCTTCCCCTTTTTTGTGAATTTTTATGTCCAATTAACATAACTAACAATGTGTTAATAATATTATTGACAATAATATGAAAATTGGTTCTAAGAAATTTGACAAAATATTGAAATTATTTTGTGAAACTTAGGAAAATGAAAAAAAAAAACTTATCTCAGAAATAAATTACTTGCGATTTCTAAATTTGGAATTGTATAAGATAAAAAACAGTGATGCTAAATTTGGTAGTAGAAAAAGTCATCCTTACCATTAATCGGCTCCGCCGATTAATCGGCCGATTATCAATAGCCTAATAATCGGTAATTGTCCAATTTGCTTATCGGTGCATCCCCTAATTAAACCCTAGAAATCTCCTTGAACATTTTTAATTTCATCTGCTGTGAATTTTTCTTAGTAATATCATTCTTTGTTATATTGATTTTGCTTCTAAAGTTTTCCCTCACTTTTATCATTTTTATCCATTCTGATTATCTCCTTACTCAATCTAGAAATTCCATTTTCTTGGTCAGTAGGCATTTTTAAATTCGTAGTTATTGTTTTCTCTATTAGTAACTGAGTCACTGTATTTAGGACTTTCTTTTTTTTAAAATGAAAACAATGGGCAAATTTTTAATGAAAACAATAGGCACCAAGCTAAAAAAATGGGTGTGCAGAAAAGTTCTACAAAATTAGGCCTGTTGCTGTAGTGTGTGCATTTTTTTTATAAATTCGAAAAAGGAAAATTAAAATTAATATTGCTTCAACCATGAGTTGTTGTAAGACAATCTAAAGCGTGTACTCATTAATAAATATTTAAAAAAAATCATCAATTGAAAAGATTGAAGTTTATACAATATTTTTACTATAATTATACAATAAATGAACATATTACGTTATTAAAAACGTCATACTTAACGATTTTGTCATACTTTTACCAGCAAGCTGGCAAATAAAAATGGGTAGCTGTCTGATTTGAAAATACCATTACTTTAAGAGATTACTTAAAGAGTAAAACTTATTTTGAAAAAAATCTTATATTTTTATCAATAAAATTTATTTTAATCGAAAAAAAAAATAAATTTATGATTTGTTTTTCTTTATTTAAATATCTTCTCATGATTTTTATCTCATGTAACAATCTAATTTAAAAAGTAGAAAAAATAAACTTAGAAAGCATAAATCGGCAGGAAACTGCAGAAATGTGTTTCGGAATTACAGGGGAAAAAAAGCAATTTTTAATGTAAAAGAAGTCAGCTTATGGAAGATTATGAAAGGTGTTTGCCAAAAGCCAATTTATTTATTTACCTCTGTTTATGTGTATTCATAGCGTGCTACTATGCTATCTATACAAAATTTGATTTGAATCATGTGAACTTGTATTATAGTGTGATACTTTAAATAGGCGCATCAAGGTCACAAATTTTGCATCGTCTCCATGGAAACTGCTGATTCAATTCATTTATTTTAGGTTTACCTAGAGCCGCTATATAGACAGGCCGACGCATCAAGATTAAGTTTCACCACTTTGGATCCAATTCCTTAACTTTTACTTTCAAATTTTCATTGTTGCGGAGTAGGGTTACCAGAAAAAAAGTTTTGGCACATTGCTAAGCTTTGCCAAATCCACGTGCCGCTAATAATTGCTCACAGTGAAAAATTACCAAAACGCGATTACTGGCCAGAAAAGACAACCACTAAAACACACAAACACGCGCTGGATCCAAAGTGGTGAAACTTAATCTTGATGCGCCGGCTCGTATATATAGGGGCCTTAGGTTTACCGAGTTAGGTTTCCATGGAGATCAGATTATAGTTTGATTTTACATCACTCTCCGAAAGCTTGTTGGTGAAATGACACTCAAAATATAATAGTTGTGATTTTTTTTAAATATCAATTGAAAATTAAATTACATTTATAACTGTAAATTAATTCATAGCATAAGTTTCTAAAGTCATGAAAAATAATTCGATTAAAATTTTAAAAGCCGGATTTAAATAAAAAAAAATCCGATTTTTTAAAAACTTGTTTTGAAAAAATCATAATTTTTTATACATTGGATACAAGACGTACTTAAGAAATCGTGTACGGCAGCTTTTAAATAGTTATTTCCTTATGTTTCATGTATTTATTTGGTAATAATATCAGCATTGGTATCGATGTACAATATAAATCCATTGCAGAAATACAGTTATTTTTAGCGGTCATACATACATACGCGGTCAATACATAATAGTGGTAAGAGTTTCATTCTATACCACAATTAAATTAGAAAAAAAATATAAATAAAACCGACCGAATTGCCGACCTGATACGAAAATAAACTTCGCATTTAAAATTTAAATGTATTTAATTGTATTCAAGGGGACATATGAGAAACAAAGAAAAGATAGATAATCCCAGCTAGTAAAATAATTTTATCGTTCATATACTTATAGCTTATTTTTGTTAATGTAGTTAAGATTATTTTCAATAATTGGTTTTTGTAAGCAGTTTATTGTAAAACAATGCAGCTATTAAACTAATCAGGAATGCGAATTACCTTTTTCATAATTATTTTTTTTATTTGAACTCAAATAGTTTCTTGTTATGAATATAATACTCATCATTTCTTAAATTATTATTGTTTTGTGTATTTAATTTGCATTGAATGGTGTGGAAGAAAAATTAAACATATTTTCAGTGATTGCGGAATTCCCCCCCCCCCCCGGTTGGCATGCGCCCTCAGAAACTTGGGGTGTGCGCCTTTTTTAGGGCCCAGTCCGACCCTGCTTATGTCATTCGAAAGCTTGGAATTTTCTGCACAAAATGAAGTTTTTTCGAAGTTTCTACGATCATCAGGAGAGCTGTAACAACTGTTTTTAGAATCCCGAAATTCAAGGCTTACCTTCAGTAAAGCAAGCCAAACGATTCTAAAATGGTTCAGCTCGATAATAAAATTTGTTTGAAAAGAGAGATGAAAAGAATTATTTTATCAACGGAAATCAACTTTTCATGTTGTTACTATGGTTACGTGTTCATACTTATTTTTGTTTCGTTCTTTTTCCAGGGTTGCCAGACGTAGTATTTTTGATTCCACGGTAGTATTTTTTCGGCCCAAATAAGGAGCGTAGTATTTTTCTGGCAACCCTGTTTCCAATATACTAATGACTTAATTAAAAGATTTGGCGGATTTTTTTTTTTCATTTTCATAGATTTCGCATTTCAGCAACATTGATTTTGGCAACGTTTGGAAACAGTAATATTTTGTAATATTTTTTTAGAGGAGGTATAGTATTTTTTGTTCCAATTCTCTGGCAACCCTGTCTTTTTCCCGGTGAAGATGCTTTGGAACCCTGCTTGGCGCGTTTTCAAAAAGTCAACTACGCAAAATAGCTAGGGTTACCACGCTTGGCGCGCCTATCGTTCATTTAGCGAGAAAAGGGTACCTAAAGCACAGATTAACGAAATATTGTATCAATTTCGATATTGCATCGTTTTTTTAAAGTGTTTCGTTTCGGAAAATGTATTGTTTTGTTTTTTAAGCTGGGAAAGAAAACTTTCTTCTTCTTTTAAACTTTGGTAAGATTTCTGTTGGTTCCTGTTATCAACAAAATTGTTCTTATTTTCTCTTTTGGCTTATTTTTGTCCATCTCCCTTGGGATTGCATTCGAATATTCCAAGGGGGTGTTTTACCCCATTTATCGGGTAAATCAGTGTTTTCAATGCAAGGTGATATGAATTGGTTAACAAAAGTGATATGAATTGGCGCGACCACTTGGCGATATATCGCCAAGCTTTTGATCGCCAAATATTTGACGCCAAATATTTGACGCCAAATTGGCGAATTTTTTTTTTTTTTTTTTTTTTGATTTGGGTTCAATTTGGCGCTGTTGGCGATATTTTGCGAAAAATCCACTGAATGATGTTAAAAACGACGATCTTTAGGAGATTAATCATTGTAAAATATTTTTTTGCATTGTTTCGTAGCAAACTAGGGCTACAAATGTTTGAATTGTTATCTTGCTCACTCCAAGCACTATTTTAGCACTTAAGGCATCTACTAAGAAATTTACACGTAAAATTAAGTAGTGTGGGGTCCATATCAGATCTTTATATCACTTTGAAGGAATTATAGTTGAATAAAACTAAAATAGAGCATTTTTTCTGATATATCAATTATTTTACAAATGAACTTTTAATTTTATACCACGGGCAAAGCCGTGCGGGTACCGCTAGTAAATAAATAAAATATAACACAGAATAAAATAAATAACTTTAATTAAAAATTAAATTAATGAATAAAATTTATTTAAAAAATCCGTAAATAATTTAAATTGAAAAATAAATCAAAAAATTGTTTAAATAAGTAAATAAATTAGTTTAAAAAATCTCCCTCAAACATTTTGGTGCGCCATAACCCCCTCCCCCCCCCCTTGGGAAACCCTGCTTATTATCGTCATTTATCATCAGTTATCCAATAATAAAATTTTGTAGTTTTATAAATTGCAAACTATGTGTATTATTGACGATTCAAACGTTTTTCAGGCAATGGGGCTTGAAGGTTTACTTTCGAAATTCTAATTCGGAAAATTATCTAGAAAATCTTAGAGCCATCAGAAAATCATAAGTCTCTCCCGGACCAAAATTTCGGGGTTTTAAGGGTCTTAACAACGCTTACACTCTTGATATTGTTGTTCTCCCAATATTGAATATTGTAAAAATTTTGTCATTATTGAAAGCATACGTTATGTATTTGTGAAGAAAAAAATGTTGATTTGAAATTACCAATAAATAAAGAAAGAAAAAGATAAAAGAAGGAAGACAAAATAACGAATAAAAAACGGATGCTCAAATGCATCAAAGCAAGGGATGGAGCACTATAATATCTATTTCCCATTCACCTGCGCAGTTGAAAAAATACTTTTCGTTACCACCTGCATTACATTTTCATTCATTTTCGTAATAACAATAATTTCTTTTTTTACGGAATAAAATAGCCCTTTCAGTCTAGTTTTATCAGTCATACACATAAGTAATACAGAAAAAAAAATAAAGATTAATGTTATTAAGTTCAGGGAAATATTTTATTTCATATGTCCATGCACATGTATCGTAAGAAGTATTATACTAATTTTTATGCATGGAAATGTATTCAGAAAATCATTTAATATTGCTCCATGTTAATAAATCAGATTTTTTACCCCCCCCCCTCCCCCCCGCATGCCAGTTTTCACTTGCCTATATCAAGATGAAATCCAGAAGAGCAAAAATTTAGTTACAGGTGGTGTGGACCAGATACTTAAACACAATCTGATTTTTTTTTCTTTGTATTCCTTTCGAGTAATAGAACGTTTTTAAAGCCTTCTCCAAAGTTTGGAACTCAATAAAAATTTCTAGATAAAGAAATATTTGAGTTAAAAGGTTTCCAGTTATCGAAGACTCGTCTGATATACAAATACCAAACCTCTTGTTTCATTCGAATTGCAAGCAGAAGTAAAAATTTTAGAATATCTTATCAAAGAAATGTAATACTTCTCAATTTTTACAACATATTAGTGTGTGAATGGTATTTTTTTTAATATGTTCTTTTTTTTTAATTTTAAGCAGAATTAGAAATTTGAGAACTAGTTTGAGAACTGTCAAGCACAACGTGCAAACCCAAGTAGCATCAATTCATCGGCTTTTGCTCGGCCGATCATCGAACTCCTCGTTAACTAATCCCGTAAAGCACGATGACATCGTTCCAATCAGTATCCGAGCACGGTTTTCGATGAGCTACTTTTCATCGGAAAGCTCTATCCTTCCGATCAATTTTCCCGATGAAAATAAGCCGAGCATCCAAAATAGATCCTAAATTCATCGGCACGGGACTGCACTGCTCGTAAATTGCTCCAAATCTCATCGTATTTCGAGTAAAACTCATCGGATTTTGCTGCCCGGATTTTGTTTGGCCGATGAGACACAGTGGAACAATTCCCGATGAGAACTCATCGAATCCGATCATCGGCCGATGAGAATTTCATCGGGTTTCGATGAATGGCCGATCATCGACCGATGAGATTATGCTGCTAGGGAATGTGCTATTTTTTTAGTTCATAGAATTAGAATAATACAACTGAGCCTCGTTAATTCGAACACGCTTAAAACAAATCTCTACTAAGACGAACTACTGATCCCTGCTTTATGGTTTGTAGAGTACTGTTCTTCGGACAAGACGAATTAAAATTAGACGAACTGATTATAAAGGTTTCTTGGAGTTTTACCAAGATTCGACTATTTGCTCTTTTGGAACTATTTCCAAACTGTAAAACAATCATTACCAGTCTATAAATCAGCAAAATGCAACTGCAAATGCGCAGTTTTGTACCATAAATTTGGATTTAACGCTATTTTGTTCACTTTTTTCTTTTTTTTTTTTTTTTTTTCTTCCTTCCTTTTTTTTTTTTTTTTTTTTTTTTTTTTTTTTTGAGAGAGAGAGAGAGAGAGAGAGTGGATAAAAATTCTTGAGCTTGAGGAACCATGTTTGATAAATTGAGTTGAAAACTTTCAAGGAAAGATTACATAACGCTGATTTTTGACGCTGTTTTAAAGTCACGTACACTTTCTTGAAGTGCTTATTTATTCAATAAATATTTGGAAGCCATTGAACTAGTGTGTTAAGGACATGATATATATTAACAAAAATCGACAAAATGCAGTTAATTATGTTTTTCTAATCTCGCGTTTATAGTATTTTATATTAAATTGGCACTAAATATAATGCCACATGAACCTATATAAGTAGTTTTTGCTTTAGAAAGGCTGCTTAAACGATATACAGGGTGTCCACTCCTATCGTGGACCAATAGCTAATTTCTAAACCGTTAGAGATAAGCATATAGTTCATTTAGGAAAAAATCTCCAAATTACGAAAGGAATTTTGGGTCTATTCAATGTTTTTCAAAAAATCAAATTTTGAAAGAGTTACGAAATTTAAATTTTTATACAACCCCCCAGTCCTATCAATCATATTTAGTAAAACATTCTTCACACTGTAACGTTTAAAACTAAAAAAAAATCACTGTTCTACCACAAAAATTGACCGAGTTATGACGTTTTGAAAAATCAAGATTTTGCATTATTTCATGACGTCATCGAGAGGGACCGTATGCGAAATCCTTCAAAATCATGGATTTTTCAAAACGTCATAACTCGGTCAATTTTTGTGATAGAACAGTGATTTTTTTTTAGTTTTAAATGTTACAGTGACAAGAAGGTTTTACTAAACATGATTCATAAGACTGGGGGGCTGTATAAAAATTTAAATTTCGTAACTCTTTCAAAATTTGATTTTTTGAAAAACATTGAATAGACCCAAAATTCCTTTCGTAATTTGGAGATTTTTTCCTAAATGAACTATATGCTTATCTCTAACGGTTTAGAAATTAGCTATAGGTCCACGATAGGAGTGGACATAGGGTGGTTCGAAAAAATTTTTTTTTTGCTACGGACCAAGGCGCACCTTACTTTTTTTACATTTATGTATAAGATCTCCCTCCTAAAATTTCAGCTCCCTACTCTTAATGGAAGATGGTGCTCAAACACCCTTCATTTTTACGCTTTTTCGTAATTTTCACAATTTTTGAGTTTTTCAGACTAAAGAGACGGTTTTCTTGGAAGATATTTTTTTTCAATTATTCCCATTTTCCAATGCATAAATGTTAGTTCAATCAATTGGAAACTTTTTTAATCGTTTGAATCTATATAGCAGCACCTTTGATACAATCGATTATTTAGTTTAGATCGCAGCATACAATGTAGATTGCAGTACTACTTGTCTACATGTTATGCTATGATATTCAAAACTTACACTTGCCAAAATAGAGTTGTGAAAGAGCTATACAAAATGTTTTTTTTTTTTATGTTTTTAAAGTAGTGGGATGCAGAGAAAAAAATTTCAAGATTTGAAGTTTTAAACTAATAGTGCTAAGAGTATCACAAGAAGAATGAATTAAATTATAAAAACTAATTGCAAAAAATAAACTATTGTAGCTAGTCTGGCATAGAACTAATCTGAAATTTAGGCAAAGATATTTACTTCATGCTTACTTTGGTCATCGTATTCCACATAAGTTCTATTCTTTTTAATAACTTTAAAGTGAAAAAAAAATATTTGGCAAAGAATTAAACAAATAATAATAAAAAAAAAAGAATGTTGAACATAGATCTTAAAAAATACCCTAACAAGTTTGAAACTTCAACTGTAAGCTTTTTATAAATCTATAGATAAATCTATGATCCCTCTTGCTGATTATAGAAGAGATAATTGAGGGTATTATTAGTCAATTAGGGAGCCTTTCTGATAAAATCCAGTCTCTTATATGCCTCAAAATATTTGTGCTCCTATATAAGAAAGAGATTTTTCATTTAATCATAAGCTAAAAAACCTAGGTACAACACTTTTGTACCTAGCGCCTTTTTGTACAGCGCCTTTTTGTATTTTAGCGCCTTTTTGTACAGTAAAATAACAAATAGATTGAACATTAATAGATGCTCCATTTGCTATTAAAACTTCTGGGAATATCTGAACTTGGAAAAAACCTTATAAGGTATGAACGACCTGGAAATTGAAAATACAACTAGGACAGTTCTGTTAAAGTACTTATGACACCTTTCTGGTGAATTAATTAATTTGATTTAGTTTTCCGCATCAAATTCTAGTTGAAAGAAAAGCAAGTTATTACAAGAATAAAGATGTGAACCATAACAAGTGTAGTACGGGTCATTCCATTTTAAATCAACAAATGGGGTGCGCATCACCATTTTTGATTTTGATGAAAATTTGCATGTGTATTCCTTTTACTTCCCAGAGCTCAAAATAGTGTTCGTTTTATTTTTAAAAAATTTACCCTTTGATATATAGGCCATTTTTGTTGTTGGCAACAGCGAAAATCGGGCGTTTTGATGCTTTGTCTTATGAACTATAACTTTTTTTCTATCAAAGATTTTGAGCTCAAACATAGCTCATTGGAAAGCTAAGAAAAAGATCTTTTTATATATGCTATCAATAAATTTCAGATTTAAAAAAAAATATGTATTTTTTCAAGGTCAAAGTTTACGACAAAAATGATATTTTTTACTACTTTCGAACATTAAAAAACCCATGAAGGAATCAAAGTAACAAGCCGATTTTTTTATCATATATTCATAGTCATGGTTACTTACTGTATAAAAAAAATTGTCTTGTTACTCCACCCCCTATATGAGATATGCCCCCCTAAAGTTGTAAATTTTTAAAAAAATCCCATTTTCAACGCTAAAAAAATGCATGTGGGGGGCAAGATAAAAAAATTTTTATATATGGTATTTTAAGTACTTTTTACCAGCTTTCTAACAAAACAAAAGTTGCTGTGTTATTCAAAGGCGTTTGGCAGATATAAGGGACTGAACTTTCAAAAAATTGCACAAAAACAACACGATTATTTTCATTTTTTAAAATCTTTTTTTTTATTTAAATGTAATTATATACCTTATTCTTTGCCTTAAATGCTAAAAAAAGACTAAGAAGAGCAATGAAGAAACATATTTAAAGTTTAATAAGATAATTTAATATTTTTAGCATCTGGGAATATAGAATACCACTAAACTTGTCTGATGTTTAAACATCTGATTGCTACCCACAACAGGACTGAGCATTTCTCAACTTGTCCAGGTTTTTTTCATACCATGTGGTCATCCTTGTTCTGGCTTGCTCTCACATGTGTATCTTAGTTGTCTCTCAAATTCTGAAAGAAGTAGGTTGTTGAGCTAGTGGTTCTGCTGTAAAATCTTGTGAAGCTGATGTGATTTCTTTTCATTTCAAGTTCATTCATATTCACAGAATGTTTTGTTAAAGGCAAAAGAAGAAATTCTTTAGAATCCTTAAATATAAATTTAAATTTGTCTTTCTACATGTAAACTGTGAATAAGTTATGGATAACCCTAAATGCTCCATAGGAGTTTTTGAGAATGATGATTGTAATATTTTAAGTTATAGTAGGCAGTCTACTGTAAATAGTATTTCTGAGTACAGTGATGATGATAAAACTTTACTGCACCTGAGAACTAGGTGTAAAACTATTGAAACTGTTTGTACCTACCAGCTAGAAGTTCCATAAAGGTGGCAAAACTTGGCAAGAAATTTTTTTGCATGGTAGGTACAAACAGTTTCAAAAGTTTTACACCCAGTACTCAGGTGCAGTAAAGTTTTATCATCATCAATGTACTCAGAAATACTATTTACAGTAGACTACCTACTATAACTTAAAATATTACAATCATCATTCTCAAAAACTCCTATGGAGCATTTAGGGTTATCCATAACTTATTCACAGTTTACATGTAGAAAGACAAATTTAAATTTATTTTTAAGGATTCTAAATAATTTCTTCTTTTACCTTTAACAAAACATTCTGTAAATATGAATGAACTTGAAATGAAAACAAATCATATCAGCTTCACAAGATTTTATAGCAGAAACACTAGCTCAACAACCTACTTCTTTCAGAATTTGAAAGACAACTAAGATACACATGTGAGAGCAAGCCAAAATAAGATGACCACATGGTATGAACAAACCTGGACAAGTTGGGAAATGCTCAGTCCTGTTGTAGGTAGCAATCAGATGTTTAAAAATCAGACAAGTTTAGTGGTATTCTATATTCCCAGGTGTTAAAAATATTAAATTATCTTATTAAACTTTAAATATGTTTCTTCATTGCTCTTCTTAGTCTGTTTTTAGCATTTAAGGCAAAGAATAAGGTATATAATTACATTTAAATAAAGAAAAAGATTTTAAAAAATGAAAATAATCGTGTTGTTTTTGTGCAATTTTTTGAAAGTTCAGTTCCTTATATCTGCCAAACGCCTTTGAATAACAAAGCAAATTTTGTTTTATTAGAAAGCTGATAAAAAGTACTTAAAATACCACAAATGAAAAATTTTTTATCTTGCCCCCCACATGCATTTTTTTAGCGTTGAAAATTGGATTTTTTAAAAAATTTACAACTTTGGGGGGGCATATCTCATAAAGGGGGTGGAGTAACAAGCCAATTTTTTTTATACAGTAAGTAACCATGACTATGAATATATGATGAAAAAATCGGCTTGTTACTTTGAACCCTTCATGGGTTTTTTAATGTTCGAAAGTAGTAAAAAATGTCATTTTCGTCGTGAACTTTGACCTTGAAAAAATAAATATTTTTTAAATATCTGAAATTTATTGATAGCATATATAATAAGATCTTTTTCTTAGCTTTCCAATGAGCTATATTTGAGCTCAAAATCTTTAATAGAAAAAAAGTTATAGTTCATAAGACAAAGCATCAAAACGCCCGATTTTTGCTGTTGCCAACAACAAAAATGGCCTATATATCAAAGGGTAAATTTTTTAAAAATAAAATGACCACCATTTTGAGCTCTGGGAAGTAAAAGGAATACACATGCAAATTTTTATCAAAATCAAAAATGGTGATGCAACAACTTTTTTGAAAATTTGTTGATTTAAAATGGAATGACCCGTACAGAACAATTGGATTTTATTCAAACATGAATATTAGGGATTATTTTCTAACATTCTTCGTCCTACGCCCCAACAAATGCAAATATAATATCAATCACAGAATTAAAGAAAAAAAATTAAAATAAATAAATAATGGTGAATAACGTTGCTGAGGGAAATGTTCAAATAATTCAAGAATTTAACAGATTTTTTTCAATAATGAAGACAATAAGCAGTTTCTTTTACCTGATTTTGAAGCAAATTGAGTACTTTTTCTTGCTGAGACAATAAAATATTCAATACTAAAAGTCTCTCTCTCAAAATCTATATATAAATATACAGAGAAAGTTGAATTGGCAAGAAGTTTAAATATTTTGGCTTTAATTAAAAACTTCTAGCAAATTTCAGTATAACAACACTGCTTGGAACAAAATTAACTTCAAATGTATCTGACACTATTCTTGCTGTGCCCCACTGAATCCAAATATGATCTCCGTTTCCCCCTTCACGGTGATCGCTCGAACATAACTGGAATGAATATAAATAATACCAAAGGTTCCTTGCTGAAGGAAATCTGCGGTGTGACTCATATGCAACATGCGATGTTTCCAAGGTTTTTAAAAAAATTTTACAGCTTGAAAAAGTTTTTGAACTTGGGAGTCATAGAAGGAAGTCCGATATTATTGTGTTGCACCAAAATATAAGTGTAAAATTTTGAAGCTGGAGAAAATGAGTTGTTGATGATATGTTAAATATTCTACGGAGGGGAGGGGAAAATACCCCCATGAGTCTCCTAACTTGGGAAAAGTGTTTATGATTTTGAACTTTTCACCTCTCTAGCCCTATAGAAGAATGTTAATGATAAAGATAATGCTTCCTTCCCCTCCAAATAAAATCTATGAAATTGTCGAAATCTGATGAAAATAGGAGGGGAGGGGGGCGCTATTTTCAAAAAGTAGGAGACAATGGGGGAAAAAGTGGCCATATTAGGATTCAAGCGATCATTGAACATAAGAATCAGCAAGAATGACAGCAAAACACGCGGAATTTTTTTCTTGCCGCTCAACCGATAAACGCTTGAAAGTGACAAAAACTAGAGAACTATTTAAGCTTTGAGCACCGTCTTTTTATTTAAGTAGGAGGTTGAAATTTTGGCAGTATATTAGGGTGGATAAAGGTAAAAAAATGAGCCACCGCCGTGACCTCTAGGACAAAAAAAAATTTTACCATAGGTTTGTGAACCACCCTAGTGGACACCCTGTATAGCAAACTACTTAACTTACCTAAACGGAAATTTGGAAAATGAAAAATAAAAAACATTTTGTGTAGCCAAACACACGCGATACACACACATTCACAAATAAAACTGCAAAACGAATGTTACCCTTTCTAATGATTACAATTATTTGTTTATTTATTTGCATATTTACCTTCATTAATCTTTATTATTGGTTATCAAACAAATATATTGAACTAAAATATTCAAATAAAAACTTTATAGGAAGTTGAAATTAGAATATTTATGTAAAATTTCTTCGAATACGTACTGAAATCAAAGTATTGAAACTGTAATTTCTCCGACAGTTCAAATTATGAGCATAATGAAAATAGAATTACAATGAATAACAGTTGTGTACTGTAATTTATTCAGTAAAAGTAGTTTCGTCTCAAAATGAGCAACAGTTTTAGCCTTATTTGCTCGAATAAGAAAATCGTTATTGCATATGAAGAACAAAGTTTGATTTCTCGTAACTCCTTTTGTAGTTAATAGAGTTTTCATGCACATTTCGGTCGATTCTCATCTTTTTCCCCCTTGTTCTACCAGATGATATTACTCCTTCATAGCCCCTAGATAGCGCTAATATCTCAAAATTGACGAAAAAGTGACTTTCATCTTTTTTCCTCCTAGCCCTTCAAATATATATATTGTAACGAGTCCGTAGCACCTTCAACTTTCTTAAATAATCATTCCAATCTTGAGGAAGTAACTATAAATTTACTTACAAGTATGTACACTAATTTACAGTAGGAGCAGGAAACTATTGCTAAACATCCAGCAATTAGGTAGCAATCAGCACACTGTACTCTCGACAGTCACTCAGCACCACGTATCTAACGTGAGCAGTAATTAAGAAATTACAAAAGCAAAACAAACATTCGCCCAAGCGAATAAAACGAGCCTCTCAGAAATCAAATCTGAAAACAACTAATTAACTGTGTTCAAGGTAGTTGGACAGCTATTTATACTCGGAAGGAAATTTCTACAACATTCTAGCAAAATCCGGAGTGTTCTATTCATTCACAAACTTAAATAATCCATTCCAGAAAATTCTAGCGATAAAAAGAAAAACCTACAATATTGCAGCTCAGCGCGAAAATGTCTTCATGCTTAATAAATGTAGGGGAAGTGTAAAAACTACAAAATGTTATAGGGCTGGTATACAAATGATAAAAGTGATATATTCAGATACTTTTGCAATATGTCGCCAGATAAAACCAAAGCTAGTGACACCAAGAACAATTTTAAAAAATGGTGCAAGGCAGAAAAAACAACAGCTATTTACAAGATTTGTAGCAATATATAATATATGACTGTCTAAACATCAACTTAATTGTTTAGTAATTACAATACCCACTTTAAGTTTTCTTTATTGTTCATTTCTTTAAAAACTTGCTAATGATTCTTTTGTGTGATAACCGATCATTATCGTGTAAACTGTTTACAGATACTACCATTTTCTGTTCGCTATATTTTTATTTCTTCTTTCAGAAGTGCAAGAGCTTCAAAAAAATTCAAAGGAGAAAATGACGATTGTGATCTCTTTTTTCTTTCTTCTCTAACACGCGAGCTCTGTTCAAATATTTACCAAACACTGAACTATCGCTTGCATTAAAAAGAGTTCTGTTTTGTAAAGATACTTTTTAGATTTGCTATTACGTTGGAGTACTTTTTAGACTAACAAAAAAATGCTCTTTTAACTATGTTCTTTGGAATCGATTTTTTCGCATGAAATGTGGTCTTATGAAAATCTTAGATCACACTCGAATGTTGGTAAAAATGAATTCGGCTTAAATATTCCTCACATTCTTTAGTTAAACAAAATCGATACTTTAAGCTTCATTGTTTTCTGAACGCAGTCTCGAACTTTATGTAAACTTACACTTTTATTTCTACTTTTTTTTTTTGCTAAACAATATTTCTGTTGCCATCAAAGAAGTTCACGTCAATGTTAAAGAATTCAACACAATAAAGAAATTACTCAAAATGAAGAATTTAGGCCACTAACAGTTAAAAAATTTTCTTTTATACATACGTGAAACTATTTTATACCCTCTCCAAGGCAACATGGCACCCATTTTCTCATCGGATATAAAATTGTGATCATCGCCAAGACTGATTTTGAAACATGGAACAATTTGACTTGACATCAAAAGGACAAGACATCAGCCAAACAAACCATACCATACGGGTTACACAACAAAAAGGTTGAGAGCCATTAATGCGCTTTGCTGAATTTAGTGTACAAACGATCCTTTTCATGTTCAAAAAAGACCTGATTGCTGCACAGTCCGAATAGGCCTTGGCCTGAAGCAACAACTTCATAAAGGGGGCCCTTTTTTTTTTTTTTTTAACTTATGCATAGCATTAAATAATCATGAGTTTTTAAGAAAATAATGAAAATTACTGATTTATTAATTGAAAAAAGAAAACCATTTCCACACTGCATTAGTGTTTCTCTTATTTAGATACCCATTCACCATCGAATTTAACACATTAAAATACTTCCTTAATACTAGAATACCCATCCAAGCAAGGACGGTAGAGCATCTTCCCACCTGCTACATTTCATACCTACTACCCTTCCCCACCCCCCAAGAATGAGATCTCTCTTCCAAAATGAAGCCGAAAAATCTCTAAAATTAGTCCCCCCCCCCTACAATTTTCAATGACTCATTCTGCGCCATGAATCCCCGCTTCTCGTTGAACCCCTAATTAATATGGGAAAAAGTTGAAATTTCGAGTAGAAAATAATATATTACATTCTAGTACTTTTCCACAAAATATGACTGTTTGAGTTATAAAACGTGAACCGCGCAAAAGCAATTTAAAATCTTTGTTTTGGTCAAAAAATATACTATGCTTGAATAAAGCTAGGCAGCCTATTACTAAATCCTTTAACAAAATAAGAATAAGATAATTAATTCCACCTTAGGGAAATTTTCCAACAAGAAATAAATTGATGTAGCAAAACTAATTGCTTCCCATGGGTACGTTTTAGAATACATTCTAGTACTTGTGATCACATTTATAATTAAAATAACGCTTCTGAGAAATTGAAATAAAATTTTTCTTGCAACTGTATTTCCATTAGTAAAATAAATCGCCTGCAGCAGCAAACGGGAAAATGGCGACAAAATATTTCCGTTCGATTATT
Organism: Uloborus plumipes; assembly: GCA_038373865.1. Lineage (NCBI taxonomy): Eukaryota > Metazoa > Arthropoda > Arachnida > Araneae > Uloboridae > Uloborus > Uloborus plumipes. The sequence continues at coordinate 25,003 of JAXGGA010009781.1, forward strand.
TAAATGCATAAAACATCTCGGAGGAAGAGATTTAAAATTAGAACAAGGTTTGAAGCAGTTCAGAATTAGAACAACTTACTTAAACAATTGAAGAGATATTGAAGTCTTTAAAATCCACCAAATGAAATTCTTGTAAGAAAAAGGTGCAGTAGCTGTTTGCATTGCAAAGGAAAATCGAATGATATTTATTGAAAGTTATTATTAATCGATAAAAGATAAATCTCATCAAAGTAATTGAGTCACTGATTGATTTGCTAGCTTTCCGATTCCAGTGGGAGATAACAGAATTTTCTCTCCCCCCCCCGTACCCCATGCAGAACCAATTACATTTCTTTCAATAACATTTAAATTCAAAAATCAACTTCTATCGATCAATTCTTTAATCAAATTTTTAAAAGGTATTGTGTCTTGTCTTTTATTTTAGAAATGCTCGGAATTGAGTTAGGGGTTGGCTACAAATGATGTCACGCTTTCAGGGGTGGTGAGCTCGTGGCACTGTGACAGCCAGTGACAAGGTGAAAGGAGGGGATAGCAATAAATGTGACCTCACACATTTTAAAACTAAATGTTTATGTAATAAAGTATGACATGTGACAAGCGGAGGGAAGGTGTGCAAGCTGAAGTGTGATATTTCACGGCAAAAGGGCAGGGGGGTTTAAATGTTTAAAAAAAAGTGACGTAATAAATAAACAGCCCCTAAAGAGAGTTATATCCCAAAGGACGTAGCAGATAAATTGAGTAAAAATGTATAAACTGCAGTTTATTAAACTCCAAATTGATCACACCAAACGACGCTCTTACTGTAATTAATTTATAATTGATGAAAGTATTTTTTTTCAAAAAGCAAATTTGCCCTTCAATACATTTACGCTATTAATAACCAGTATGAATATGTTTAGCGTTAAAACTACAATATTTTGATTAATGAAATGTTTAAAAAAAAATCCTCTGAAAATTAATTTGCACTAAAGAGCGAATAGAAGTTGTTTTATTTTTTTAGTATGTCATTAGCACTTTAAAAGCTTACTCTTTTTCTATATGTCTTGGGAATTAAAGTGTACTTAGTTACATATTTTCATTTATTCATTGGCTATGAATATGATAAAATTCAGATTAAATAGGTGGCAAATGATCTGGAAAGTTGTATTTATATTCACTAGAAAAGTTTGTCAATTAATGTTTTAGCATTTTACGTACAAAATTTACTGTATTTTTTATGTTTAATTTTATTAAATTAATACTATTCCTATATTTGCATGCGTTTTAAGCAAATATTTTTGCGGCGTGCATTTAAAAATCCTCTGGGCAATATCCCGAGGACGTGCAGGTGGTGAATCTGTGCATCCTTGCTGAACAAATTATGTATTTTACGGTTTTGCAATTGAATAATCAGTTAAATCTTCATTGTTGCTCTTAATTTCGTCTTATTCTTGTTCCACGTGACCTTAATGCAAAATTGGTTGCAGACGAGTGGAAGTTATTTTTAAACTTGGGCATAAAAGAATCACATTGCCCCCCCCCCCCAAAAAAATACCTTGTTTCTATATTCTATTTTATGCTCTTGGGGCAGTAAGAATTTTTTTTTATCAAGTGTGATTTCTCACGGATAAATGAATTTCATACAAAACCTACGATTACTAAGCTTGCTTTGTTTATTCTTGAAATCATTAAACGTCATAAAAACGCATTTAGTTCAAAATAAAATATTTGTAAGCCTTGTTGTCGGTAGCTCATGCAATTCAACGTGGCACAGCAGTAATGTGCAGGGGAGCCCATAAGGGGGCAAAGAATGGAATCGTGGTGTCTTTTTGGGGGGGATTATCGTTCTTGGGAGAAGTTTCTCTCAAGAAGTGGGTGTGTCATCGCTCTTCTTGAGTAGTGGAGATGGGGGGCGGGGATGTACTACTGCAACGTGTGTGCAAGCTCTAGGGATTGTAACATATTTGTGCTAATATTTTTCTCAGAAATTATTATTGTCATTAGTATTATTATTATTATTTCGCTAGGAAAATGCTTTCAGTTTTTGTATTTTACGATTTTCGTCAAACATACAAATAACAGATAGGATATTCATGCATGCTAACTGACGCTTGTTCACTTGAATTAATTTCTTTTATCAGAGAACACAAAAAACTATTTTCTGCTCTTAAAAACAACTATTAAATGGGAATCTAACTGAAAACAAAAAGAATTACATCTATCGAAAAAAAAACATTAATATAACCTAAAATCTTCCAAGTTTTCTAAAAATCATTTTGGTGATAAGCAAAAATGATTAGAGATCAAACAGGAGGGTTTACAATCTTTAACTGAAACTAATATTTAATGTAGGAAAAGAATCTCAACGTCTTCTGAAAAATCTAACGAGAGGAAAGGCTTTGAAAATTAAGATAATATGGAGAAATATGCAAAAGAAAGAATCACAACTACTAAACTTTGCTAGTCGTAAAGGCAGAATCTAGAAAGAATATTGATTTTTTTTTAAATCTTGCTTATAATTAAAATAAACTATACAAGAATTTTATCAGTTAAGAGACAGAAAATGGCACAACATGTAAAAAAAAAAATTGTAACAGTAGTTTTTATAACAGATTATCAAAATAATTCAGTGAAATAAAAGGTTAAACGTTTTCCTTCAGAGATTAAGAAAATTGGTAACAATTAGTTCATTTTCTCTCAACCTTCAAACAAAATAATGCACAAGTACAGTTCTGATGATTTGAGGAAAAGAATTAATTTATCCTTCAAAATTACCCGAGAACTAATGAAACAGTTAGTTATAAGTTAATTATATCTCGAGGGTAAATTTAGCGAGAAAATCAATAATGTTATGATTACAAATAGAACGCTATATGACTCAAGCGTGGGAAGAATTTATTTCCATAAGTTGCGATTTAATTAGCTGACTAAGTACTTTCGAACGACAAATGAAATAAAGTGAGATGAAAGAATGTTGGAATATTGAGATTATTTCTGACGCTTTGCGGAAGTTTCCAGAAATCGGGGAGATTCAAATAATTTCTACTATGAGGAACGAACAAGATTTTGCAACAAAAAACTCCAAATTACTAATTACTGATTTTGAAAGTAATTGCCTCGTTTCAAACACCGTTTTAAAGATTAGATGACGAATGCGAACCAATGTAAAAAAATCTCAGATATTCTTCAAAAGCAATGTATAATATCTAGCACATACATGAGTGTATGTCAGCGTGCGCGCACATGTGTGTGTTCCTTATGCAATTCAACAGTACGTCGGATCTTTTTCAAAGTTGGCGGAGATTCTTTGATACTTGTTCAGGACTTTACAGGGGTGCCCCCCCCCAAGCTCAATGGCTCAAATTCCCCCCCCCCCCAAGCTCAATGGCTCAAATCCCCCCCCCCCAAAATCACAACCCTCTAGTGCTTTTTATTTTTATTTTTACCCCTCTTTTATTTTTTTAAATACTATTTATTTTTTTTATTTTTTATTTTTTGTAAATATTATTTTTTTTAAACATATTATTATTATTTTTTAAGTTCGAACTATACGCAGAATAGATTCTCTTTTTTTCCCTTCCCCCAGGCATTTTCAGCTCGTACACACACACACAAAATAAGTAAAAAAATGAATAAACAAATAAATAATAATAAAGAAATAATTTAAATTAAAAAAAAATAAATTAATAAATAATTTAAGTAAATAATTGAATTAGTTTTTAAAAATTCCCCCCAAAAATTTTGATGGCGCAACTTGCGCCATAATTCCCCTCCCCCCCTGTGGGCACCCCTGGGACTTTACATAAGGGGTTTTCTTCAGAAAATTATTGAAATTGAATGTTTGTACGAGTACCTATCAATAACAATAACTAAAATTGTGGAAGTCTGGAAAAAATCCATGGAGGTCTAAATTTAAATTTGAAGTCATCAATATCTCTTTTGTACACGCTGTCCGTAAATTTTACTACTGATCGTTGTGCATGCGTCACTTGAAGTGCTTTTCACATTCGAAGCAGACGGTGCAAAGCCAGGGAAAGCAGCTATTAAAGCATAAAAGAAAATTTAAATAATGAAAGACAAAAAATCATTTTTGTAACTGTAAATAAAGTGATGTTAGACGATTATAATAAAAACTCAGTAACAGGAAATGCTAAAGACATATCATAAATAAACCAACAAAGATAGTTTGTAAATTAGAGCCTGAAGATATTCCAAAATGTGAAATAACTGTTTAAGAAAAAAACTCCTAAGCATGTTATACCCCGTTGCCCGTATGCTGCACCATCTGCACACGACTTGCACCTGCTACCATGCACCACGCAAGAGTTGAGCGGTAAATCTTCTGCCGTTATGCAGATGCTCTTCCTCAATTATGTTGTCTGTTTAATTGAAAAGATGAGGTCTGGACGGATGTGCGACGCGTGGCGCAGAAAAGAAAAGAAACCGCGAAATAAACTGGGAAAAAATATTTACTTATCTCGCACTGTCAAGCATTTCCTTTCTTTTCGTGGTAAATACAGTTTTTTCTTTTCGAAGTGATCATGTGCAAAATATTAAATGAAGAGCATATATCCCCATGCATGTGTTTCTCGACTCTACAAATATTGCAATACAGTAAACCCTCACACTGCAAAAAATGAATTGTTGTTTTTGCAGTAGTCGAGGTTCCAACTTAAAACTGTAAAATGCACTGCAATTAACTGTAAAACTAGTAATTTTACAGTTTCTTACTTTAAGTTAGACATTTTACAGTTTATTGCCGTAAAATGTAGCTGTATTATACTGTAAAAACAACAATATAATACTGGCAGCAGAAGTTCCAGTTTAAAACTGTAAAATGCACGGTAATAACTATAAAATTATCAATTTCAGTTTATTACTGTAAGGCAACAATTTTACAGTTTATTAGTGTAAATTATTAACTTTACAGTTTATTACTTTAAAATTAGCAAGTTTTAGTTTTTTGCTATAAAATTAACTGTATTATACTGTAAAAACAGACTTTTTTTTATAGTGCATTAATCCGGACACGATTAAACTTATTCCGGACAGCCATACATTTATCGAGTTGGCACCAAATGTATTTCTGTAGGGCGAATTATGTATTTTTGTAATTTTCTCTTCAGCGGGTTTATATTTTATTCTCTTCAATTAAAACACAATTTCCACTGTGTAGTGTATACATTAGTTGGGTAATATATCCTTTCTGAATTTAAGGGGTTATTTTGTTTCATCCATACTTTCATTAATTTGGACGACCTGGAACCCTTATAATCCAGCCAGATTAATGAGGTTCTATGGTGTAAGTAATTTTACTTACCATTTGGTACGATCACAAGTCTGGAAAAAAAAAAGAAAGAAAAAAACAAAACATTATAAAGGGTTCCACTTCTCAAAGGAATTAAGAAATGAAGATATACATTATAAAACGTGCTATTCTGAGTCTATATCTGAATTATTTTTCTATCGCTCACATGAAAGTAAAATTATTTTGAGGTAAAAATTTTCAAAAAAAAGCATGACTTATAAATAGAAAAAAAAAATCTGAAAAGCTTTATTCGTGAAGTGCTTAACACTTAAATAAATATTTACATTTCTAATACATTGCTTTAAAAGGAGAGTGCCAAAAAAAAATGCTCGTATAATTTGAAGCAGCAGATGTGCTTAATGACTCATGACGTGTTTTAATCAAAGAATCTGAGGGAAGAATGCAAATCAAACTTTTTTTTCTCTCTCTCTTTTTTTATGCCTCATTTGTGGAAATAAAGCAAAAAATGTTGAAGTAATTAACTGAGAAACTTTTTATAGACGCTGCGAAGTGCAAAATATTTATTTGTTCCATTTATGGTTTTATACGTTTTAAATGGAAAAACAGAAAGAAAGAAAAATCTCTTAATGGGCATTTTCTTAAGAAAGTCTACAGCTGGTATTAATGCATCATAATATGCATTTATGCATATATTTCGAGATTTATAGATCAAAATATGATGATTAGTGCACTGTGCATGTAAATATATAATTATCGTTTTCAAATTTAATTTTCTTTTCAGTTCAGATGATTAATTACTCACTTCAAAAATGTGTTGCTTTTTTGAGTGAAAATAAAAACTAAATCATTATTTATTATTTAAACAAAATTTAGCAAACACTTTTTTTCTTTCCACACTATCATTTAAAAAGAAGAAACTTCCTTCTTTTAAAACACTGCAATATCGGGTTCCGATTTGAGATCACGGAATCACATCTGGGGGCTCAGAAAACAAATATTTATTTTCATTTTCTTGATACCCTCAGCGGGAAGTAGTTTAGACCATTACCGCGAAGAAATAAACTAATATTTCCTTCACCTTATGATTTCCTGATGCAATAAAAATAACTAACGAAACAAAAACACAGAAAATGAGTTCCATCGGTTTTTACTGTTTCACTTTTAAGGCAGAAGGGAAATACTTCAAATCCAACTTCTACTCGAATATTTCGGTTTTCACACATAATTTCGTAGTTCACGCTTCATAAAAGTGGAAAAAGTCATTTGCTCGGCTTTCACTTCTAAATGACATCATCTGGAAGCATCATTAAGCAAGCCAAAGATTTTTATGTTCTTCGTTCTTGCTATTATTTTTTTTCTTTCGCAATTTTAAAGATGTATCTTGAGATCTATGCACAGAGCATCAAAATATTAATGTTTGCTTTGCGGTAGTACTATTTTTTCCCTTAAATGGTGATTTTAAGAAGAGAAACCATGTGTAGAATAAGTTTTATTTATCAGCTGATTCATAAAATATTTTTTTACACTGTTTCGAAACAGTTTTTTTTTTCTATTATTATTATTATTATTATTATTATCATTATTCTTTTTCCCCTTTAAGTATCCTACTAGGTTGAGAGTGTGATTTTTACTCAAAATAAATTTTTCTTCAAATAGTTTCCCTGAAAGCCCTTGATTTTTAAACTCATAAAACCACTTAGATTTTAATCTGGATGAATTAGAATTTAAGTTAAGCGTTTGAATTTGAATTAATTTGTAATAATGTCTGCAGTTAAATCTTTATTTACCATTTGTGAAAAATTGTATTTTCACTCGACACTGACTGCAAAAAAGCTGATTTTACAAATTCTATTCAATATTAAAACATGAAATTTGGCATGCATGTTTTGTAAGTACTTGTGAGTGCACAAGTCCGCAGCGTCTTGTAATCCGCAGGTTTTGTTAAATGATAAAATATTTTTTGATTTATAGTGTTTTACCTAAAATAAGTTTAAAAACTTTTCAGATTTTTACAAGACAGCAAAAATTGGTATGTTGTATTCAATATAATCTGCAGAAAATCCATTTTTTCCTTTTAGTTTTCTCTTAATTTTCTGAAGCATATTCCAAATGGGCTAAAATTTTCTGCAGATTTGTAAAAGTTTTTCAGCAGATTTTTTTTTATTTTGTTTTGCTTGATATGTTCATAGTAAAAAAAATATATCCTGGGCCTATATGCCGATGTTGATAGAAAAAAGAGATAATTGACGAAATAACGATTCTGCCAAAATCTCAAGTATCAGAATATTCCCAACCACTGAGCGCCCACTAACTTCAAATGCTTTTTTTTTTTCAATAAATGCAAAATATTGTGCAACAAATGTGTATAACAGAGCAACTTTAATCTTATTTTGTGGGAGTGATAGAATTTAGAACGCTCTTAAATGTAATCAAATATCCAGTAGCTCGAAGGTTGGTGCATAACTCGTCTCTATATGAGGAAACCAGGGAAAAAATTCAAACATTTAGTGTTCTCAAGTCACACACTGCTCCGAAACTAATTTAGTGTCAAATCTGAGTTGCGGGAGATATAATAGCGCGGTTTAAAGATATTTTTCTTTGAGGAAATCTAATTGATGTAAACAAAACAAGTTCAATACCCTATTTCATGCATACCGTACACGTGCCATTAGCTTTTTGTTAAATAAATACATAATGGCTTAAGTTACATAGTCCTGTAAAAATATTTCAATGCATGAATAATTTATCAAATATGCGCGTTTGAAATGACTGAAAGTATGCATTATTCATTTTCAATTTGCGTAAGAAGAAAGTAAGATCTTTTTGAACTTGGCTGGATCGTCCATTTTGAAATGAAGAGTTCTTAAAGTTATTCTTCATTAATTTCCGAGTTATTTTCATGCTAAAAAAGCTTTGAATTTCTTGCATAAATCTTTTTACTGTTACTTATCCACAGTTACATAAGTCTATCAAAAAACCAAAAATTTCTTGATGTAATGAACGCCTTTGAATCAGAAAGAAAGCTTGAGGAAGATCTTCGTTTTCAAGTAAAATAAAAAGACAGGGGGGGGGGGGTAATATTACAAAAACACAATGATATGAACTCTTAAAGGCTACATTTTGAAAGAAAGGATTGAAAATCCGTTAATAACAACTGTGGTAGAATGCAAAAGATGATAATATTCAAACCGGAGCTCAAAAGGCGATGGGTTCAGGTCAAAATCAGTTTCAAGGGTTAGATTGCCACAAGCAAGCACTTTTTAATAACCTTTCTCGTCGATGCCGCCTATATTCATACTATTACTACTTCAACAATAGACGGTTATTTGGATCAAAGGAAAATAAAATCAGTAGCTGTTTTAGAATAGAACAAGAGGAACAGAACGAATTGCACGTTTGCCAGAAAATTTCGATGCTTAAATGAATCAAATCATCGGATTAATGGATAAAAATCCTTTAGAAATGCTTTGATACAATATTTTAAGAACAACTAATTTCATTTGACGCTACTTTGACACTCTTGAAAGAAAAAAATGGCACAAAATAAACAAAAAAAAAGTTAAATTTCGCTTTCAAAAATTTCTGGAAAAAAATAATAAATTTTATCGCAAATACGTTTAGAGGCATAGAAAGAAAATAAACTAACAGATTTATCCTGTGATCAAAAACCGGTTTTAAGTGTTTGAAATATAACTTTTAATTTACGCGCTAAGTATTTTAATAAATTAAGGCAAAAAGAATTTTTTAATTATGTCTTGAGAAGGTATTCTAAAAGAATGCTTAAAATCAGTTAAGGATGACGTTAAAAGAGCATTTGTGCGAGCAACAAATATTCGAAACTGTTACATCATTAACAAAACTCAAAATTTGATTGTATCAGAGCACACAAACTCGGTTTCTTTAATAAAACCGGAAGTTCACGTGACTTGAGTAATTCACGATAATCTTCTTTACTCACAAAAGTAAAAGTCACATGTCACAAACGCAAGACAAATGGCGAATTTTCACTTCCCTGTTCCATCCGAATATAACATTCTAAATCGTATTCGAGCTGAAAAATTAGTTGTTTTCCACATTTTGAATTAAACAGGACCATCTATCACCTACTTTGAATGGGAAAAAGTAACAGTTAATCAATTCCGAGAAGAAAATGTCATGAAATCTAAATTTTTTGAATTTAAAATCGGCGTATTTTTTTCAAACACAAATGTGTTGTCTTTTCTTTTTTTCGACCTAGGGACCTTTACATCCGACATTGATAAATGCAGCTTCTTTATATGCTCAGACGTGACAGAGCACTTTTTTCTTTCGTTTTTTAGGGGGTCGGGATAAGTTTGGACATTTTTCTTTCAGAAGGAGCGATACATGTTTCATTTTTGTTAAAAACATAATTAATGTTTTCTCTCTTCTGTTATTAAATGTAAAATCAACCAACGGTTTGAACACTTTGGCGCCACAGAAAATATTTGGTTTAACTATTGAATGAATAGGAAAGATCAACATTTATTTATTTCTTTATTTTACTTCTTTTTCTGCTGTTTGATTTAAAGTAATCGATTTTGAAAAAGCAGATTGCGTTTATTTGTTATCACTTTGACTTCTTTAAATTATTTTAGTCTTTATTCCCGCAGAGAGCTCAAGTTGATCTGCTCGCTGTGGTCTTTGATTTAAGGGGGGAAGAAACACATGGCCATACTTAGTCAAAACGTGAAATTTAATACACTTTTGAAAAAAAAGAAGTTCGAAAAATTTCTAAACACAATCTTTACAATTTTCAATTTGTTTGTCTACTTGTATATGCATCATTACCCCCCCCCTCACAAAAATTCAAAAGGATGCTTTTGAGATTTTTTTTTTTTTTTGTTTGTTTGTTTCTTTGGAATTTATGCATAAAAATTAAACCTTGATTACCGTAAGTCTAGTTGTGTTGCATTTTAATTTAGGAGTCCTAAAAATTTTTTTAAAATTACATCAACTTCATCTCTTTTTGTCAAAAATTTTGTCTTCCAATAAAAATAGTAACTTTGAAAACAACTTGCTGCCAATTTACAAATAACTATCATTTAAGTCTAAATGGAAACTTGCATATTTTATTAATTGTAAAAAATAGATAGTTAACTTTGTAAAATAGTAATAGTTTAAAATTACATTACAGCCAAAGAACACCTTGGTTAAAATGTCATGAGTGTCAATGACAATGCACTTTTTTTTTCTTTTTATAAATGTAGTTTTTATAAATGTTGTTTCGAAAATAATTGATTATTAAATGTTCCATTAATTTGCAAAGTCACGATTGAAGTTAAAATATAATTTCATGTTATTTTGATGTTACCTTTTCTAACATGAACTTATTTTACGGATCTATTTTTACCAGTTTTCTTTCTTTTTACAAGTACTGTTTTAAAATAAAAACGTTTGTATTCAATACGAGGAATATTTTCACTCTATAATAACCATATAGGTAACAAGTATTAGCAAACTAATCTTAATTATTGTATGCTATTTTAATTAATATTTGTTCTAAAAAATTTGTTTTCGAAAGGTTTATCAGAATAAAATGATTGAAACGATTGGTCCCCAAAAATGTTACAGAATATTTTTAATTGTTTGTTTTTATTTTATTTATTTTTATCGCTGTTATTGTTTTATTATTATTATTATTATTTTTTGCATTACTTATTCATTTGATCAAAATAAAATAATGAAAGTGATTGATCTGTAAAAATATTGCAAAATATCTAAAGATTTTTTTCACACAAGTATTATTATTATTATTACTATTGTTGTTATTATTACCATTTTCATGATAATTATCATTACTATTACTTATCAGGTTGCTAAAAATAAAATGACAAAAATGATTTTGTTGTAAAATGTAACAGAAAATGCTTGCTCGTTTAGTTTTTCATTTCATTATTATTTATTTATTTGTGAGTGTGTGTGTGTGTGAGAGAGAGAGAGTGTGTGTGTGTTGTCACGTCTAAATTTTTCCAAATTGAAAATTTATTAATAATCTCTTTTTAAAAAATTCTGATTTGTAGCCGAGACTTGAAGTTAAAAAAAATTTTAGACGCCATAAAATGAACGTACGCTAAACGGAACAATTTCCTTTTTCCTGAATAGAGCCATAATTCATTGTTAAATATATCCTTTTAAAGCTGAGACCTAGGTGTGTAGCCTGGACAAGACCTCAACGCAGAGGGGGAAAAAATGAAAAGAAAAATAAAATACCAAACAAAAAATGACAATAGGAAAAGAAAGCCAGGTTTGCGCGTGCCACCATACTGCAGGTCTTGCAGACGGCACACTTATGTCACGTGCCCCAACTTGCCATCTGCCAGATGTTTTTGTGCCAAAGCTAAAATCACCTTTCCTTGCAGAACTTAGTGATGAAAGGAAAAAAATCTATCGAAGCGTATACAATGAAAATATGAGACTTTGTTTTAATGTTATATTTTTGAACAATTCACGTAAATGCAGTATTTTTTTCCCCTCCCTTTCATGTTAACCTGCAGTTGTGCTGAGTTTTCGTAATCTAATTAGGTAAGTCACGTTATTTAAGTTTTCATTGTGTGTTTGTAACAAAAGTGTAGCATTCAACTTAATGGTATTATAAAGCGAAAATAAATGCAGGGTCTGATCAAACCATATGTCGGGACTCTGGACCTCAAGCTCATAGAGGCCGCTTTTTAAACTTTACTTATAGTCCACCTCATTATTGTAGGTGTTTTTTTTGGGAATGAATCTACTTCAAAACCAATTGAAAATAAGAAAAGCATAGTTGCTAAAGATGAGCATTAAAGAAATGAATTTTAATCGTAAAGCTTCTTTGTTTGTTTCAAATTTCCGCAAACAACGTTTTCGCAAAATAATTGAACTATTGAATTTTGTAGTTTTCGGAGAGTAACCAATATAGAGAAGGAAATATCGTGCTCATTCATTAAATAAGGCTTCTTTGAGATGTTGACTTCTGACATTGACTATATTTACCTCTTTGAGTAGTAGGAAAAGGTTCTTGTAGCGAAAATGAATTTTAATACTTTTGCAAAACGACCACGAAATTAACCCAGTTCAAGTCCAGTGCCGATTAGTCTCCCTATTACCTGAAAAAGAGGCAAACTTTATCAATGCTGGAGGTCAACTTACCAAAGCCCTATACTATACATCCAAGAAGTACGCTATCGAATCGGGTAGAAAAGTAAAGAAATAGATAGAGTTATATGCATATAAATAATAATAAATGAATTAAACGCTCGCTTTTTGTATGTTATGATATTTTCGTAATGTAGTCGAATACTGTCTAAAATTTTTTCGTGCGACCTCCGCTGTATCTGCGCACGCGCGAAGTCTCCTCGGACTTGCTCGAAATAGGGGGAAAAGCAACGAGGAAGTAGAAAGCGAACAAAAGCTGAAGGCATCGGGTAGTGCGCATCCTAAAACTATCTCCCCTTTTTCAGATGGAAGCGTCCGTGGCTCCCAGGCGCACAAAACGCAAACAGACAGTAATTGATGTTACTGCATAGAAATGTTTTTCGGTGTAAATACAACTGTAAGTCACAGCTGTTGGAAACTCCAACTTAAATTATTACTATTATTATTATTACTACTATTATGTTTTTGATTACACAGTATATTTTCTATAATTTCGCCATTCTTGTGTACGAAATATGACATATTTCATCAGTTAAAAGCACTTTGATGACGCAATTCGAAATTTAAACACCACGCATTTATAATTTTCAAAAACCAAACTAAACTCGAACAAAAATGAGTCGCATAAAAGTTTTCAGACGAGTAAAACCCTCTAAATAAAAATTGACTGCACACATTAAATTTACAATTTTCTAAATTTTAAGTCAATTTTTTTTTTTGCTGCAAATTCTGCTACGTTTTGCAATTATATTTTATATTATAGACATGAGAAAGTTAAAACTGCTTTACATCTATTTGAGTACCACGTTGCTTCATTACTGGATTATCAAGCGGTGAATTCATTGGACTCCATTGAGTTGTTGTTGCTTGCGTGTTCGTAGTTGCTTAAACACTATACGGAAAGATTGGGTGCCATTGCCTCGACAGGTTGGACTTCTTTAATAATTTTAAAAAGAAAACAGAGAAAAGATTTATGGCTCAAAGTAAAGAAACGATGTCCAGCGCACCGGCAGGAATCGAACCCACGATCTCCAGCATTTTGAGCAAAGCTTCTACCTCGGAGCCAAGGAGAACTCAGACTATTGGGTAAAAAAAATATAATAAATTTAAAATGAAAAGATGACGAGGTCGAAATTCCATGTTCTAGAAAAAAATTCTATGTGTTTTTCTAAATGTTAATTCTATTTTTACTATAAAGTTTGCAATTACGGTAATGGCCAGCGTATTTTCTACGACAGAATTACTTTTCTGATTGCATTATAAAGTGTGTTACCATTAAGAAAAAAGTTTCGTGCATAAGCACAGATTATGAATTTTATTCGTTTTGCAATCACAGAGGCCGAATGTCAACTTCATGTTAGCACGCCCTGATCGTATCAGACCCTCAGTGATGTCTTATCAGCAAGTCACACAAAAAGTTGTTGTTTTAACGTCTTATTAGGCTGATAGCGCTGAGGGTCGACATGGGACGAATGTTTGCACGTATACCGTATTCTACGTTTTTTGTTTTCTACTTATAGAATAAGAAATTTTATCCGAAAGATATTGCATCTCGGTGAGTACTTTTCATGTTCACTCAACTTGTGGTAGAACGATAATTCCATTTCGAGTTCAAATTCAACGTTCCAGTCAAATAGCTATTGTAACTGTGAAAGGGAAAAGAAAAACTGAAGTGTAGTGCGTAGTGTTTTTTTTTTTTTTTTTTTTATGTTCTAGAATGTTTAGTATATGGTACTTATCTTGGCGATTTTCAATTTGAATCAATTTTTAATACATTTCACCCAAATTGGTATTTTGTACTCCATTTTAATGGTTAATGAGATGCTCCAAAAATGTAATTTTTCAGCAGTGGGAACGGAAAGTAACTATAGAGGGCGCTACAAATAGACATCGACTATGCTTTTCTAGCAGACGATATGCTTTTTAATTCGCTGATTTTACTATTATTTTGGCCCACTTTTCTCAGTGTAGGATCGTTTCGATTATATTTGTTACTGTTATTTCATTTTCAATGCATCGATCATTTTTACTTCCTTTTACGTAGTAAAGGAAGTGTTGTGATCGCGAAAAAAAAAATCACTCAAATTTGAGTCTAAATTTTGATTTTGCTCACCCCCGAATGAATGTTCAGTAGTTTTTTCGACCTGTCAGCACGTGCATATGTACCTACCAACATATAAGCAGCCGAAAAATTCTTTTCAACCACCCCCGAGTTATTTACGACGAGTTTTCTCGTGACGTCTGTATGTAGGTATGTGCGGATGTATGTGCGTATGTGGCTCGCATAACTCAAAAACTATATACCGTAGAAACTTCTAGCTTGGTATGTAGGCTCTGAGGATGGTCTAGTTGTGCACCTCCCCTTGTGGTTGCATTTGAATGTTCCCAAGGGGGTGTTTTACCCCTTTTTTGGGGTAAATCAGTGTTAATTTCAATGCAGACTCAAGTGATATGAATTGGCGCGACCACTTGGCGATATGTCGCCAAGCTTTTGGTTGCCAAGTGTTTGACGCCAACTTGGCAACATATCGCCAAGTTGGCGACAAATTTGGCGACATATCGCCATGTTGGCGACAAATTTGGCGAAAAAAATTTTTTTTTGAATTTGGGTTCAACTTGGCGCTATTGGCGATATTTTGCGAAAAATTCACTGAATGATATTAAAATCAGCAATATTTAGAAAATTAACCATTGTAAAATATTTTTTGCATTGTTTCGTGGCAGATTAGGGGAGTAAATATTTGAATTGTTGCTCACTCCAAGCACTTTTTTAACACTTAAGGCAACTGCTAAGAAATTTACACGTAAAAGGAAGTAGTGTGGGGTCCATACCAGATTTTTTAAAATATTTTTTTACTGAATTAACCGGATTTATTAACACCGCGTTGGATACGCTAGCACTAATGTTGCTTTTCCAAAATGCTTAAGGCAGGGATTCAAGTGAAACAGTCGATCGCACATTACAATCGCTACTGGAAATGAATTACACTAGAACGTTTCTTGATAAATACATCGTGACGTCAGCGAGACGTTTGCCTACGAAAAACGAGCTAGATAAAACGTCACAGCCTACTTGGCGAATAAGAGGAGATCGCTGAGTGCTTGCCTAAGTCAGGGATTCAAGTGAAACAGCACTGCGATCGCTTCGAATTGCAATCGCTACTGGAAGTGAATTACATTATCATCAACTTAAATTGGCATGACGTCACTACGGGTGGAGCCAATAAGAGCTCACAAGCACTCAACGATCTCCTCTTATTCGTCAAGTAGGCTGTGACGTTTTATCTAGCTCGTTTTTCATAGGCAAACGTCACGCTGACGTCACGATGTTTTTATCAAGAAACGTTCTAATGTAATTCATTTCCAGTCACGATTGTAATTTGCGATTGCCTGTTTCACTTGAATCCCTGCCTAAGTCCTTTTAAATCTTTTCTTGTTTAAATCTCTCTTGTTGAATTCTAGATGAATTAAATTAACACAGATTAAAGACGATTGCAAAGACGCATTATTGCTTAAAAGATTGGTTTCGTCTCCACATGGATTAGATTAGAATAGGAGGATCGTGAGTAGGATGAGTGACAAACGGTCACGAGACAAGTTTCTTATGACGCCTTTTTCGGATAAATCAGGAATAAAACCACTTGAAAGATGGTTTCTGCAAATCTAACAGCTATAGAGCTTTCCCTTTTCGTTCAATTTGTTAAAATATACTGAAGATTTGTTTTCCTTTGATTAAAAGCTTAACACACAAATCTACGAGCAATCGCCGTCTTATCCTATTTAGGTTCTCTCGCCAGATGGCGTGTTCGTTACTTTCAGTTCCCAATAGAAATAGTGTGAAATACTTTTTTGTGTTAGAAAAACGGAAAATTACGCTGAGAATTCCTGATTAGCTTTTTTCAGAAGGCTTTTACTACCTTGAGGATCTTAAAGACTGCCTTCTTCTCCCCCCCCCCCCGTAGCAACATTGAGAATTGATTTTGTCATTCCCACTTATGAATATAAAACAGCGATATTTATCCCTTTCAACTTTGCAGTAATAACCATGAACGCGGGTGATTTTTCATTTACTCAGGAACAAATCCTTTTTTAACGACCACTCATTTTTATGACACTTGCTGTTTCAAATCTTTGAATGACATAACGCCAAAAATAACTTTGACATAAATGTAAAGATTACGATCACCTTCGACCGCGAGTGCAATAAATTGTCTTTCGAGCCCCAAACAATGTTGGAAAGTACCAAAATATAACGACAGTCACAAACACCTTGAAACAGGTTTTTAACAATAAACATGTCGACACCTGAGACATTTGATCATTTCAAGAGAGAACAATTTTCGGTATCCAACAACTTTTGCGTTCTGTTTACTGGCAACAAAGACGACTCTGATCTAATCTCATCTGACCGATTTCATTACTTTGGAAACAAGGAGAACTCAGCTTTACTCAAGGTCGTTGAAGAGCTAAATATTCTTTTCCGTTTTCCTCAATCTTAAAAGCTTTTGTACTTTCTATTATTGAAAAGATTATGCGTTCTCTCCGACCCCTTTTCATTATATTCGAATTTCTTAAGTAGAAGATTAATGCTTCCGCTACTGAAGAAAAAGCTTTTTGTGCATGAACCTTTTTTATCTTTTTGAGATTATGAAGAAAATGTGTTAACATCCTCGTTTTCATTATACTTTCAAATTTTGAGCTAATGTGTAATAAAATAAGCTTTTTTATGTATATATTTCTTAAGAATTTTAATGCAGTTGCGCCTGTTTACAGCTTAGTCAGAGAAACAATTTCGTTATAAAAAGTTAAAAATTTAAGTCTTATACAATAAAACGTGAAGAGAAATTGAAGGCATTACGTAAAAGCTATAAATCCGCTATACACGGGCGTAACTGTATAACGAAATAGTGAAATTTTCAAGCACTCAATCACCAATTTTGCTTTATTGCTCTATGAACATCAACATTTTCTATTTCATAAATAGATTACTTCCGCTATTTGCTGATCTATTGATATTATCACTTAATGTCAACATGTTGAATCTATCCTAAACCTACATTCCTAAGCACAAAAGGACATCGTATAGTAAGTAAGAATAACTGTCAGGGCTTAGGGCACAGCTTTACAGCCTATTAAAATTATTTTTCCCCCCTGATATGTCAATATATATATATATATATATATATATATATATATATATATATATTAATTTGTAAACATGTATTCATTGGTGCAGATGCACACATGCAGATTACACATTCTTATTTTTATGTCTCGTAGTGCAATATTTCCTTGGAGAATTGACTTTTTGCAACAGAAAGTATGTGCAGAGCAGAAAATGACCAGTCAAATGAAATATGTCATAAAAAATCAATTTTCTATCATTTCATCTCAAGTTTAAAATAAAAAAAAATTGTATAACTAGAGTTCAGTTACAGTATAAACACTATCAAATCGCTCTCGTAGGAAATTTTATCAGTCATTCACTTACAGATACATAAATAGGAGATCAATACAACGTTTCAAAGAGATAATGTACATACAGGATAACGAATATCTCAAAACCACCTGTGTTTCATTCTGTGTGGTCTTACTATCTTATCATAGATCCCTGGTTGTCCACATTGTTTAACATATTCAGAACAGAATTTGGTTGACAAAATTTAATCATCTTCCGGAAAAGATTGCTAACAAGCATCCAAATTTGAATTAATGTTTACATTTTTTTTTCTCTAAGATTTTAAAGATTGTATCCGTTCTCATTACAAAATGCCATATACAATTGTCATTGTGCTGTGCATATATATATATATATATATATATATATATATATATATATATATATATATATATATATATATATATATATATATATATATATATGTATATATATTTCTCAACATTCAGTTTTTCTCAAAAACGTTTCAACTTTACATTTCACTACTAATATCATTTTATTACTTTTCAAAACACGCTTAAGAAGCCAAATTAATGATTAACAAAAACAATTTTAAAAGAAAGCCAATTTTGCTATCAACATGTACCCGAATTCTTCTGCTTATCCAAAATATTGTAAACAACACCTACTTACACTTTTGTTTCAGGCTCTTTGTTAAGATATTTTATTTTGTATTTTTTTTTTCTTTTACTATTTTTTATTTATTTTATTGTACTGGATGTTTGATCTAATAAAAATATAGAAACTAATTTCTTTTTTTTCATGGATTTTTCTCTCTATAATAGTGAGAATTGGAAAAACATATCCTGTATTTTAAAATTTAGGTCTGATAAACTTATATTTATTTATGAATATTTACAATTCGATAGAATGGCGTAAATGATTGTGCGAACATGTGCGTTGCAAGGACATTTTTCCTATTCTTCCCTTTTAGAAAACAGACCTTTTCTGAAATAGTACAATGTGTGCTTTTTGAGATATGAAACTAACAGTTATCACGTAATAACTCTTCGTTCTCCTTAGCCTTGTTACGTGCAATAACGCCCCCTTCTTTTCCGTTGTGATAATTTATATTCGTAACTTTATATCATTATCTAATGACCTATAGAACATGATTATGACCTTAAACTTTCTGTTCCGTCTTAGTAACTAATAAGATGGAAGATTTTCCATTGTAATTCCGCCAGATGTAAAGATTCATTTTTCAACAATGTAAAGGGAAGGTATAAAACGGTTTAGCCGCTGTGGGTCTATGAAATGAATTGAAGGAGTACACGTAAAATGGAGGAACACCCTCCAAAATTAGTCACTCGTATTATCACGGTTCAGAAAAAAAAGGCTCGTTGACACCCTGATTCCGCCTTGGCAAACAACGTCTTAACGCGCTTTTAAATCATCTAATCATAGGAAACATGATTTTTTTTCCCTCTTGTTTTCTTTTCCATATCATTTGTTTCAGCTGTTTCAAAAGCGCGTTTTTAAAGCAACAATGCGTTAAAACAAAAATGGCGGAGGCGTGAGGATTCTTCAGAAGAGTCGTGGGATTCTGCGTGTTCAGAATATTAGGTGAAAAACAAATGAGTATACGAGGGTATAAAAGTTAAACTTTTTTTCCCCTTTTTACAGCATTTTATTGAAATTTTAAATGATACACAGCATGTATGCTGAATAAATTTTTCTCACCTTTTTTGTTTTTTTAGTTAGTATAAGAAAAAGAAAAATATTACTTTCTTCTAACATTTTTTTAGAATAACAACGCAATTTTCTCTAACCATAATTTTAGCTGTACATTTCGTGGCTCGTTCTCATTATGATTACATCATATGACGCATAGAAATTTAACTAAATGTTTCGCAGAAGCAAAATTCCTATTCAAGAAACCCCCAAAGAATACGGGCTATTGGTTCCGTTTTCTTTGAAATCGTGCTGTACGAGACTATAAAGCAGGATCCTATTTCAAGGGTGAAATTTTTAAAAAAGGTAACAATTTAACCTTTGATCATCACTCTCTATTTAATCAAACAAATCAAATGTTTTGAAATCATTTTATATCGAATAGTATTTTTTTCCTTTTTTACAATAGAATAACCCGTAAAGTTTGAAATCGTGTAGTTCGGGTAAGGGCGCTTTTACACTTACCGACACGGCAACGATAAATCGTAAGCGATTGTCGTCATCCGACATTGGAGCACGCAAAATGCATTAAAATATGCTATGCGCTTTTACATCTCCCGATTCCAGGACGATTCTGCCGTCTCCGACCGAACGCTGTCGTTTGTCGTCCCATTCGTGTCGGATGGCATCCGTCTCTCCTTTAAAATCGGGACGATACTCATCCATCTGTTTACTTTCTTCGAACTATATAGCAATTGCGTTTAAATTCGACATATCTTTATTAATAAATATAAGCTTCAATTTGCAGACGATAAACAAAAGATGTAGCAATAAAACAATTTTATTCATTTTAGTTGGTATTTTGTTTCATTATTGTTGCTCAGACGATTTTTAATGCAACAAAAAAAAAAACTCAAGTTTTCATTCTGACAGTGTTGGCGCCGCCGAGGGATAAATGGCGAATCTATTCGCAAAGAAGCGATGGTGTCAACGAAGAGACGATTGACAACGAAACATATTTGTTAACGAATTCTCTTCATTATAACGAAATGGGGATACACTCGCTTAGTACTAAAGAGCACTACAATTACGAAAACAAAACAAAACTATATTGCGACGACCAACTTATATCATGGCGAACTGTGGACTTAATTTTAAAAAGTTCTATGGCAAACTTTTGGGAGTTAGATCCGCCATTTATCGCTCTGCAATTCCAGCAGATAGTATGCGTTTCGTTCTTAGTAAACAAGGTGAGTGAGAATGTAATAAAGTTGTGAATATCATGCACTCAATATCATATTTTTCATTTGTTTTCTTTTTCTGGAAGTAAAGTAAATATAACAGTCGTAATCTGATAAATGGAGGAGCCATAATAATATACGTGTGAGCACAGTGCTATCTCGAAATGAAATGCGATGGAAAATGACCCGTTCGGAGAAACGATATCGTTTGAGTGGAAAAGCAGTGCTATAAACGACACGACACGGTACTTATCGTTGCTGTATTACCGTCCGACTTTCGTCGTTGTCGTGTCGTCAAGTGTAAAAGCGCTCTAAAGGGGGTAGTATCAATGGTCTTCGAAAACCTATCTTTTCAAGTACGTGTTCTTTAAGAGTTAACTGTTCCACGAATTTTTAGAGCATTCAGTGCATAAAATATTTTTAATTCCAACGCTGACTCCGACTCCTTTGTCTCAAAATCAGTCCGACTCCGATTCTAATTCCGCAGTCCTGGAAAAATGTAGTACTTTTCAAATCTGAAATGTAAATATGTATATCGCAGAAGGAATCTATGAATCCTAAAGTATGCATCAACTATCAGTTAAAAGTGCTGTAGAATCAGACCGGTAGAGTCCAAGGGAATTGTCTGACTCCGATTCCGACTGCGAATCCTGGAATTTTAAAACCTTCGACTCTTTTACACTGTGAAAAAATGAACGTTGTTTTTACAGTATAACACAGCTAATTTTATGGTAATAAACAGTAAACATTGCAACTTTTACAGTAATAAACTGCACAATTGCTAATTTTACAGTAATATTACCGCGCATTTTACAGTTTTAAACTGGAACCTCTGCTGTCAGTATTATAGTGTTGTTTTTACAGTATACTACAGCTAAATTTTACGTCAATAAACTGTAAAATTTCTTACTTTACAGTAAGAAACTGTAAAATTGCTAGTTTTGCAGTTTATTACTGTGCATTTTACAGTTTTAAATTGGAACCTCGGCTGCCAGAATTATACTGTAAAAACAACAGTTCATTTTTTGCAGTGTACCCCAAAATCAATCTGACTCGCACTCAGAGTTGCAGAGAAAACGACAAAATGACCAACACTTTCAACGACTTTTGGAATCTGAGGCCTTCGACTCCCAACTGTTTTACTCTAAAATAAATTCGACTCCAAGACCCCGACACCGCAAGTCAGAGTAGACTAACTGATTCATTTCTGGCCAGGAATGTTTTTACTTTCTTCTATATCTATTATATAGAAGAAAGTATTGGTTTCGTAAAAATTTTCGAATGTCGAATTTTGACGGATTTGCACGTTTTGAGGTGCGCTGAGTCCATTTCGACCATTTTTGGAAAATGTCTGTCTGTGTGTGTGTGTGTGTGTCTGTGTGTGAGTCTGTATGTGTGTGACCAGTTTTTGTGGCCGCGCTAGAGCAAAAACTACTGCGTGAAATCGAACAAAAATTTTTTCACATATGCACCACCATGTGAACTGGTGCACCTGACTTTGTTTAGCGAATTCCTCCAAGGGGGGTGGAGCAATCGCACGTGTTCTGCGCGTGGGTGATTGCTATATCTCAGGAAGTAACCGGGGGAATAAAACGAAAATTGGTCCATAGATAGACCCTACCAAGTACAGGTGCTGATTCAATTTGCGTGTCAATATCTCGAAGGGGGGTGGAGCAATCGCACGTGTTCTGCGCGTGGGTGATTGCTATATCTCAGGAAGTAACCGGCGGAATCAAACGAAAATTAGTCCATAGGTAGACCTTACCGAGTACAGGTGCTGATTTAATTTGCGTGTCAATATCTCGAAGGGGGGTGGAGCAATCGCACGTGTTCTGCGCGGGGGTGATTGCTATATCTCAGAAAGTAACCGGCGGAATCAAACGAAAATTGGTCCATAGGTAGACCCTACTGAGTACAGGTGCTGATTCAATTTGTTTGTCAATATCTCCAAGGGGGGTGGAGCAATCGCACGTGTTCTGCGCGGGGGTGATTGCTATATCTCAGGAAGTAACCGGCGGAATCAAACGAAAATTGGTCCATAGGTAGACCCTACTGAGTACAGGTGCTGATTCAATTTGTTTGTCAATATCTCCAAGGGGGGTGGAGCAATCGCACGTGTTCTGCGCGGGGGTGACTGCTATATCTCAGGAAGTAACCGGCGGAATCAAACGAAAATTGGTCCATAGGTAGACCCTATTGAGTACAGGTGCTGATTCAATTTGTGTGTCAATATCTCAAAGGGGGGTGGAGCAATCAAAAGTGCTTATTTTGTCATTGCACCTACTGTATCTCGGGAAATATTGCTGCGATTTGAATAAAATTTGGAATAACACTAACTCAATATGGAAGCAAGCATCGATTAAATTTTGTCGCCAATCTCCTCAGGGGGAGGATGGGGTGATCTTTGCGCTTAGTCAACAATGCGAAAAATTAATTCATTAAAAAAGCGCTTTCACGCTATTTAATTATCAAAACAGCTGAAAACTTTCAATGATTTGAAATTTTTAACTGTTGCCAATTTCTTTTTACTAACAAATAAAATGTTTGCAATTTATCTAAACAAGGCTTTTGCAATGATTTCCAATTTCGCTCGTTGATTCTGAATTTGCAGGGTTATTACGATAATTGGGAAATTGTAGCTGTCTCCAATTACTCGGGCGAGTACGTATTTTATTTTGTAACCGGAATTCATAAGATAGATATAGAAGAAAGTTTCGTGACGGCCACGACAGCTAGTTTCCTTAATGTATTTCTAACTATGGGCAGTAAAACACAGCCACGTCCTCCTGTTATCTTCCCGTTTTGAGTTCAATCTCAACTGGAGATGACGGGCGGTCACTTCCAGGCATCGTCTTTGAGTCAGAGGGCAATCTGTAGTACAGATGTCTGACGAATCATCATTGACCTATGGCTAATTGACCAATTTTCCGAGCCATACACGCGTGACGATTGCTAAGGATGTCTGGATTAATGCGCCGCGGTTCCTGCCTCGCAAATCACATGTTGGTGAAAATAGCAGCACCTCACTTTTGCATGTGTAATAAGGTGTCGTCTGAACGGATAGGGCTCACGGATTTTTCAAGTGTATAATCGGATTGGGAATCCACCCTCGAATTACTTTCTGTTGTGTTATTTTTACGCGAAACAAAGTTTTAAACTGCACAGGAAGTTAAATAAATAAATATAATTAAATAAATAAATAAAACAGAATCACGGGCACCGGGAAACTGAAATAATTTTACTTCAGTTATGGAAAATGCTTTACGATTATACTTTTTCTGCGTCCGAAACTTAATTCATTGAAAAGTATCAGCAAAGGTGTGCCATATGATTAACTTTCAAATTATGGTATTGATCTTTTCGTGCAAAAAGTAAAATTCGTTTTTTTCCCCCTTCTTTACTTCTTTTTTACTTTACTATTATTTTTTAAACAAGAAGTTTAAACTATTCAACAATTGATGTATTTAGAGACATTTGAGCAGTTTAATGTCCCCCTGCTCATTACCGTTTGTTTTATTTTTGGACTGTACGAAAGGCCTACAGATCACTTTTATTTTTAGCTTGAATTCCGGCTAAAAATTCACTAACTTTAGAATAAAATTTCACTGCATCTTCTGCAGCTGAAAAAAAAAGAAAGAAAACACCCTTTGGTTTGTTATGCTCTTGAATTAATCAATGAATTATTTTACTTTCAAGTAAATAGTTTTTGCGACATAAAACGAAAACAGAAAGAAACGCACCTAAAATCCAAGATAGCGGAGCGAGTTCTCCTTACTTCCAGTCATATTTGGTTCTTCTGATTAGCTAGAATCCTATAATGGATAAAAATTGTCTTTTATTTAAAAGAACAGATTAAGGTAGAAATTTGTACACTGATCTTGAACTAATCAGAAACCATTTTAGTACAAATAAAATCAATTTAAGTTATTGCGTTATTTTACCCGTTATGAAACATTTTTGGAAAAAATTATTGAACAGCAAGAGAATGAATATAACTTCGTGCTTGCAGAAACTCAACTCACTAAGAAAAATTTCAGTTAATGATCCAAACTTACACTTGTACTGATGAAAAATCCGACGCGCGTCGTAAAATGCATCAACATTTTATGCAGCCCATAAAAATATTTACTTGCGATTCAAATTCGAAATAA
>JAXGGA010009782.1:0-49863 GCA_038373865.1 Uloborus plumipes
TATATAAGTCATATCAGCAATAAGCATATTTGATTTACTCTCAGTTCCGAGCACATATGCACTCAAAAGCTAAAGCCCCTTTATCATTTGTACCCGGGTTCTTGCCATTTTACCAGACCAAGAAGTGAAAAAGGTGTTTTAAGCCAGCGATTTTTTTTCCTATGCTACCCTTTTTATAACTACTATACGAAACATGAGTGTTATAACAACAGCAATCAAATTGAGCTTTTATGATGCTTTAGAGTTCATGTCTATTGTCTATGACGTTTCTCGAATTTCTTTCAGGCAAAAAATGCAATTTAAGTAAAGAGCCGTGTTGTTTTGTATTTTTAAAGAATTTCAATTCGTAGGGCATGATGTTTGAACGCTAGTTTCCCTCTTAAGCATCCTGTATTTAATTTAAGCTTAGTTAGTTTAATTTAGCTATTTTTAACTAAATAGACAGATTAGCATATTTTAGCAGACTATCATAGCATAATAGCCCCATTTTTGATTTTATAACTTAGGTAATGTAGAAAAATTAGTAAAAGATTTCCTTTAAATTTAGATCCATTAAAGCTAAATTCCAACTCTTAGACCAATTTGATTTCTAAAAAAAAAAATTATGCTCAAATGATTTATTTTTATGCAAAATTCTTCGAAAAAAAAATGCATGTACATATACAGAAAATTGTAAAAGCACTTTTTCTGAGTATTGCGACAAACTAAATCATGTAAAGCAAATATTTCGAAAGTTCAGAAGTATATGGAATAGTAAAGGAGAAAAAGGAAGGAAAATATTATGCAAAATAAATGTGGTGGGCAGAAATAACCAGAGGAAGTTATTAAAGACCTTCAGAAAATGAAAAATGACTTTTTATATCCAACAACATAAAATATCTTTTAAAAACATCTCTAAGAAATGTAGTTCTTCGTCTGACGCTTGTTTAAACATTTACATTTTGATCATGATAAAATGATACCTATATCGAAGAAAAATATTATAAATAAAATACCTTTTGGAGCTTTTTCTAGGATTTATATACGACTTAGGAAAATCTGCAACAAGATGTTACATTTAAGGGTGAATGTCAGGAAAAGTGCCAATTTGACCATGGAAATTTTCAATTTTTAAAGATACTCAGAAAATTAAATTAATTGGGTATTTCAAATACACATTAGTAACAATATTTTTTTTAAATTCGGGGCATGGTCAAAGTGAACATTTACCCCTCTTTTAGGGGTCTTTGAGCGTTACCGACATGATGAGAATGCTACCGAACTGACAAATATTAGATTTTACACTTAGTGCACAAAAGTAAACACTTTCACTACCTTTTATGTTTAAAAACAAAATAATTATTACTTAGAATATAATAATATTTTCAGAGTCTGAACGCTTTTTAGTTTTATAAATAAAATTAGAGACTAATTAAAAGTTAGTTAAAGTCTAAATAAGTGCGACAAAGTTTTTTCAAACAGATAAATAGGTGAATAGTTAAAAATAAAAATTAAATAAAATTCTTAACACAATCTTTAAAAAGGAAATTAGATCAAGACAGTCAGAGTTTGACGGGGGAGGGAGATTTTCACTAAACTGTTAAGTTTTCCATTTTAAAACAAAATTATATTTTTGGGTGCAGTAGGAAGAAACGAAGGTCGGAATATTGATGTAAAAGAAAAGAGGGTGAAAAAAAGCAATAATTTTGTTTGAAAACTCAAATTTTGCGGAAAAATTAATGTTTTTGAAGCATTTAAAAAACAATGAATAAACTGCTAAAATGGGAGAAATTAGCAGGAAAAACGATGCACTTGAATCTACCTTTGTACTTTAAAACTAAACAAACTCATAACACGAAGAAAAAATTGCGAAAAAACATCGGTAACGCACGCATCAGTTTCGTAACAAATACCTTCTACTTCGGCGCTGCCGACATGACCGCGGCCGACATGACAAATTTCCCGCAATATGATAGCTGAACATTCCTAATTGAAGATTCGAAAATAAAAACACCTTCTTATGTCTATGAATATAGGTTTCTTTTCCATTATGCAAAAATAAATTGAAAAATTACTTTATTTTGTGTCTTAAATTCCGCTGCCGACATGACATTTCATTTGGTAGAAACAGAAAAGTCAAGTTTGAAAAAATCTTACCTGTAATTTAATGCAGCCGAAGTGAAAATTTTCTATCGGAACTGAAACATCACATATTAGAGCTTCTCCCAGCGTAATTTTTTGGCGCCAAAAATGTTATGTCTAGATTTTATCATTCCGGAAGTTGGTTCACTGGTCATGTTATGAAAACTTGTGACAAGCAGAAATTGCTTTTTTTTATCAATCTAAATTCATTTTATCTAAAACTCAAGAGGTTATCTTCATAGATGAACATAAAACACGTTATTTTCTTTTGTATTTGTTTCTGCTGCGATGTTTTATAATCCACAGGATTTTTTTAAACTTTGCGATTCGAATTTGTGACGCGCTGCCGACATGACATTGAGGCAATAAAAAGAGTTCTATTGTCACATATTAAAGTAAAACCTGAAAATTTTGTCATGGATTGTATGTGCAACGCAGTTTACTGTATGGGAAAAGAAAAATTTTTGGATTTTATTTAGAAGTGCTTGAGAAATTCATTTGTGACTTAAATTAGAACTTTCCCTGATATTCACCCTTAAAGAAAATACACATGATTTATTTCTTCTTTATATTAAATCATTTTTACTTCAATCAATAAAATGAATATTAGTTATTTGCAATACTTAAGAATAAAATTGCAATTAAAAATGTATGAATACAAAGTGGAAGGCACTAGCAAAAAGTGCATAAAAACTTGAAGGTAAAGTAGCTCACTTTAGAAACTCAGATTTGCTGAGTTGTAGCTCTACTTAGACATGGTCATTACCAAAAGTTCGGCTTCCTCATTCATCAGTGATTAAATATTCACCCTTTCCACGTTGTTCACGGCAAAGCCTCCTTCAACAGCTACCTTTCCACATTTATCTCACAAATTCAATCTTCAATGAGTAAATGTTTTAAGTACATCACCATTAAAACCAACAACCTGAAACTTCACTGGTGGAACAATGAGCTGAAGACTCAGAAGTCAAAGATTAAAGCTCTTCGAAGGCTGTACAACAGAGCTCATGATCCCGAAAAGCTGGAACTGTTTATCAAAATTAAAAAGGAAAACGCACTGTACAGAAAGAATATTGTCAACGCAAAACTAGAAGCATGGAAGACGTTTTGCGCTAACTGCACTGCTCCCTATAGTATGCCATTCAGAATTGCCTTCAAAGACCTCCGTACCATATTTAACCGTATTACAACGCGAAACTTCCTGTCGTCTTTTGACAATATCGACAACATCGTCAAAAGTAATTTCTGCTTCAAAACGGATACTCCAAACCCTCTTGAATTTCCTTCCTCATCCAGCAACAACGATTACAACACTCGAGCGCCTAATATCCACCCCATTCAACTTTCTAAAATTATCCACTCGTTTCCAACGAAGAAAGCTGCAGGACCTGATGGTATTGACTTCAACATCATTCGTTTCCTTTATTATTATTTTCCGGATCTCATCCTTGGTATCTTCAACTCGTGTCTCAAATTTAAACTATTCCCTCCCATTTTCAACAATTCTATGATTGTTTTTATTCCTAAAGATGGCAAAGATCTTTCTGATGCAACTAACTATAGGCCAATTTCTCTGATTAATTGCTTTGGGAAAATCCTGGAAAAGATTATCGTACAGAATATTTATCTTAACCAATCCAAGTATCTTAAACAATCCAAGATTCTCCACGAAACAATACGGATTTGTGAAAGGGAAATCCACTACAGACGCACTGCAGAGCATCAAGGACAAAATTACTAAACTCAGAGCCGACGGTAATTACGTTGCCTTTATCACCTTTGATATCACTGGGGCATTTAACTCCATTGAATACCATACTCTGTTTGAAGAATTTCTAAAATATGACATTGATTCAACCTTTACTTCGCTTATTTTTCAATCTATTACTAATAGGAATTTTAAAGTATGGACACCAGGACACACTGCTTCTTATACCCTTCTGATAGGATGTCCCCAAGGATCCTGTCTTAGCCCATTATTATGGAACACTTTAACGAACATTCTCCTGAACTACCAGTTTCCTCACAATGTTTATGTCCAGGCATACGCAGATTACATTGCGTTCCTCATCTCTGGAAGCACCAGAAAATGTCTCGAAGACACTGCGAAATTTTTCTTCAACCTTTTCAATACTTGGATTTCTAAACTTAATCTCTTAATAGCACACTCCAAGACCTCAGCACTTCTTTTCGGCAAGCAAACCAACTCTTACCACATTAAATATAACCATTCCATCAGACTTAAAAGGGCTCCAACAATCAAGATTGGCGAACACTCTATTCGATTCAAAGACTCTCTCAAATACCTGGGTGTTGTTTTTGATTATAATCTCAACTTCATCCAGCATCTCTATCACCTGCGGACTAAGATCCATTCCGCACTGCAAAAGTTCTGTCGAATTTCGAATCTTCAAGGATACCTCTCTTCAAGCATCTTAAAATTTATATACCAAAATGTCATCTTAAAGATAATTGACTATGCAAGTGGTATCTGGTTTGACAACATTCCTAAATCTTCCTACAAGCTACTATCTTCAATGCAAAGGCCCTTTCTCCTTAAAATTTCTAAGTGCTTCCGAACTGTCTCAACAGACGTGCTTAATATTCTTACCGGTATACCTCCTTTCCATATCCAATTGAAGTACTCTGCTATCGCTTACAAAACTAAAAGACTCCGCATTAACTCAGAGATCAATGACCACATCCTTCAAGCCGAAGACTACGAATTTACTTCTAGGTACCAACATAGCTATAATACCAATTTTCACCAATTCATCCTGCCTCTCACTATCACAGAATCAAATGATGATCGTACTATCAATATTTATACAGACGGCTCTAAAACCGATGCCGATACAGCGTGTGCTTTCGTCACCTTAAAGGAAACGGACGTATTAGTTTCTAACTCCAAGGCTCTTCGCCCCAACAACTCAGTTTTTCAGGCCGAAATCCAAGCCATCCATCTTGCTACTGATTGGATACAAGATATATACGTAGAAAATAATTTTGCTAACCATAAATTCCACATCAGGTCTGATAGCTTATCTGCGATCAAAGCCCTCCTCAACCATGAACTCATTTTCCCTTCCATTTTCCAACTCCAATCTAAGCTTATTAATCTCCGCCACATATTCACCATTTCATGGATAAAGGGCCACTCCAATAATACAGGAAACGGTTTTGCCGATCAACTTGCCAAGGGAGCAACAAAATCAGCCGTCAATCTCATAACTTCGTTCCCAATTGGCCAACTCAAGAAAGACTTAAATGCTTTTCTACTCCAAGACTGGCAGTCTTACTGGGACCTTTCAACCAAAGGTAGCTGGACCTATGACATATTCAAGACGGTATCCTTGTCCAGACTCCATAGTTCTTCCATAAGCCAATTAATCACCAAGCATGGGCTCACTAATTCTTACTTCTACAAACGAACTCTCCTCAGCTCTCCCAACTGCATTTGTGGCGAATTTGGGGATTTTGAACACTTCGTCTTCCACTGCAGGTTTACGTCGACGTTTCATCTAGTGCTTTCTACCAATCTAAGAGCACAATGGAAAAGTTTTCTTTTAGTCGACAAGAAGGCCTACAAAAACGCATTATCTCTAATTGACTTTCTTTTCAAAAACAAGCAGCTTTTTTTTCCAGAATTACCATAGGGCTTGGACTTTTCTTCCCACCTTTGTTCCCATCATTTGTTCCCTTTTGTTTTCATTTTTACTCAATGTCAATTTAAGTATCCAAGACTATTCAAAAATTATGTAACCTACTTCATGTGATTCTTTATGTAATTTTATTTTTACTTTTTTTTTTAATTTTAAATAAACACGTACGTCATACAGGGCAAACCAAACCGAGAAGATCTTGCAATCATTCGGGCCCTGAATGATGGCGCTTTTCCCTACGGCTACAAATTCGGTGGAATATCTTTTTCGTCATCGAACATGAGTATCATTGAAAGACAGCTTCAATTAGCCATTAATAAAGTCTTCCAATGGGCGGAGGAGAACGGCTTTGCCTTTTCTCCCCAGAAAACATTCTGCATTCATTTCTGTCCCAAAAGTGGCCTACATCCAGATCCGAACCTTCTCATTAATAACCAACCAATATCTGTAAAAAATCAAGGGAAATTCCTTTCATATTCGACAATAAATTTAAATTCTTGCCACATATACAAGAAATGAGGAAAAGATGCGTATTAAAATTAAACATTCTAAAAGTCTTAGCAAACACTTCTTGGGGTGCTGATACAGAGTCACTTTAAAAAATCTACAGGACTCTAATACGCTCCAAAATTGATTATGGATGTCAAGTTTATGGCTCCGCTGCTAAAAGCTATCTCAAGATCCTGGATCCAATACATAATCAGTCACTACGTATTTGTACAGGGGCTTTCAGAACATCGCCTATCAACAGCCTACATGTTCTTACACATGAACCTTCCCTTAACAATAGACGTCTTAAACTTTCCTTAAATTTTTATTTCAAAATAAAACCATGTACAAACCTTCCTTTGCATCGTCATATTTTCAATCCATCTTATGTATTCTTATTTCTACACCGACCATCGGTGATCCCAACGCTTGGGATCCGAATGCGTCAAGTGCTATCTGACTTGCAACTATCCGATTTTAATGCCTCCCTCCAAGCAATAGCCAAATCATCCCACATGAAATGAGTGATATATACGGACTCAAAGAGTTCACTTGAAGCTGTCACTCACTGCAATAACAATAGCCATCCTATGATCATCCAATCTTACCATTTATACAAACGTTTTATCCAACATAGTTTTCAAGTTCTCTTTTGTTGGATCCCTGGTCATGCAGGGATTGCAGGAAATGAGGCAGCTGATGCTGCAGCTAAAGCAGCAAGCATCCAGGTTGAAGATAATGATCCTTTCGAAGATATAAAAAAAGCTATTTATGACTGCTTGACCACCTACTGGCAGCAGGACTGGAGTAGAGAAACGCAAAATATACTACATTCCATCCAGTCCTCAACGAAAGGTTTCAAAACACTAAAAAACAACAGGATTAAACAAGTTGTAATAGCTAGTCTTCGTATTAGTCACACCAGGTTCACCCACAAATATCTTTTATGTAATGAAATATTTCCATTCTGTAACTCATGAAAAGTATCTCATACAGTGTTGCATATTCTAAGCCACTGCCCTGCTTTTAATCAAATTCGGTTTAAATATTTTAATCATTTTTATCCAACTTTGACGGAGTTGCTGGGAGACATACTCCACCCTAATTTGTTCCCCTTTCTTCACGAGATTGGTTTTATGTCTCTTATTTAGTATTTTAACTTCGTCATCTTGTTATGTGTTTCTTATTTTACTCGAAATTTTTGTTAATTCTTTCTTTTACCTGATCAGTTTAATTACTAAACGTCATTTATGTCTGCTTTGAAAAGTTTTTATACGTTTGTGGTCTCGATCAAAATCACTTGGCAGTTATTGCTTCTATCTCATTATTTAAAATTTTAAACGTTGTTCGTGTCTTGTTCCGAAGTGTTTTTAAAACTTTAGAAGTTTTATATCCATTGTATTTTAAATTATTTTAGTTCTGACATCACTTCATTTTTTAAATAAATCATTGTTTGGTGCAGTATAGCCTATTAAGGCTCTTGCGCCAATAAACAAAATATAACCAACCAACCAACCAACAAATTCGGTGAATATTTGACAAAAAACGCAGTCTCAAATATCAATTAATAAATAAAGGTGCAATACGTGTGCTAATAGTTTCTGAAAACTGGATATGTTTCGCGAGGAAATTCGAAGTTTCCAAATGATAATATAAATATTTGCAGTAGAGTAGAGTGAAAATTAAAATAGAAGAAAGCTTATGTCAGTGTGTTTATTAGAGCATACTGCCTGGAAAAGTTTTACTTTGAGCTAAATATTTTGATCATTAGAACGGAGAGAAAGCTGCGGAAAAAAGAATGAAATGTATATGTATATGTATATACATGACGAAAAATATTTACCTTATGAACAATTATGCTTACACATAATCATGTAGAAAACCCGTGCCTTTTTTTCCTTAAAGAAATTTTTAGATGCTGCTGTCCAGCACGAACACAGTAGTATTCTAATTTAGAAGAGAGGTGGCTAAGAGAAGTAGTTTTGTAAAAATACCTATTTTGGGCTAGAATGTGAATGTAACGAAAAAAATACAATTTTTACAACTATGTGAAGGTTTGATATAAGTGTTTTGAAATGTTCTCTTCAAATTCAAATATTCAATGATCATCAACTTTAATCATATGCTTCATAAATTGTAAAGATTTTTATACTGTTTCATTTGGGGCAAAAACAAAAAAAATAAAATCTGAGTAAATAGAAGCAACATAAACAGACAAAAGTAAAGATACAGTTCAACTCGTATTTTTAATGATTAAAGCGGCCCAAAATGCTTTATTTGGTCAGTTTACTACAGCAAATAAAAGTCTAAAATTTTTATTTAATAAGTAAAGGTGATTTAATACGAATGGCAAACTGAATTCTACAACAATGCATGTGTAATGTTTAATCAAGTGAAATGATTTTTTTATTCAAATCATTTTTTTGAAGTTTCAAACATAATTCGCATTCAATGATTTGTTTTCAGCATTAATAACATTGTCTTTTTTTTTTCTTTTGATGAGAAAAAATAAATGCGAAAACACATATAAAGTAAATAATAATTATAAAGATAAAATAAATAACATTTCACTTGAAAAATATCCGAAAATCTTTAGTTATTTTTCAAATACATTTCCAAATGCTTCCTCCTAAATGGTCTCAATAATCACATTCACAAATATGTGCATTACTATTAACTGCATTTAGTAACACACAAAAGCTGCATATTTAACAGTGGAAAATTCTAAAGGAATTCAAAAACCACAGATACACACACAAATATTACTGAGAGAAATCACTAAATTTTGGCTTTTGCTGTGAAACCACACATAGTTTTTTAAATAATCGAGATCGGGGCATGACATGCTTTTCCTGTGTGCTTGAACTACATTAAGGCTTTTTAAAAAGGCAATACAAATTCAAGACCTTTTTAAAGTTTTCTTTTTCTTTTACCTTTCTTTTAAACCTCTTCTGTCTTCATTGCAAGTATTTTGCCGTGAAAGAAATTTCATTTTATTACTCTAATGCATATTAGTTTACAGAAACGAAAAAACAAGAATAACATTTTCTTTCCCTAAAGAGCAGAAAAAACTTTATGACTCTGAAACTTCAGACAATAATTTAGATCTGTTTTACTGCAAGTCATTAATCAAAGTTTTGTATTCTTAGAAAAAAGGTCATGATTGGCATTATTAGGATTATAGGGTGTAAAAAGTATTTTAACTAAACCCATTTTCGATTATCATTATTGCTCAATGCTAGTCATTGATACATACATTTTAAAATGAATTGCAGTTCAATAACTAAATTTCAGCGATCTAAATCGTGGAGCGTTTAGCGTCATTTTCAGGATATATATTCTGTAATCGGTCAACCATTTTCGTGCTATTTTAGTGCTTCCACTACTTGGCAGAAGTAAACTGACTCCAACGCCTAAACCTATCATTTGTATTGAAAACTCATTTGCTAAATAAAATAATGCGAAAAGAATGCGCACTCCTTTTGAATCTCAATCGAGACGTAAGCGTCATTTCCACCTGCATCAATTTAAGCTTAAAATTTACTCACTTGATTAAAACTTCCTATTGGGTTCTCAAAAGATGCAATTGCATATCAGCCAACTCGTATGCTATTTATTCGGATTTAAATGGCTTTTCTCGTCGATCGGAAATGTTATTTCTCTAAAAGTATTTAATGACGGTTTCTCTTGATTCCTTTTAGTTGCCTTTACATTGGGCGAATCGAACATAGCAAAATAAAATAAACTAATAAAAAAGGTGAACTATTTTCTCCTATTTTGTCCTTTAATGATAATAACCTATTAGTTTTTGATTGAATAACATCCCATTAGTTTTCTCTTTAAAAGTGAATTCTTCCTGCATTTCTAATAACTTGAGGTATTATTTTAAAGTGTTCTTTTATTAATTCAAAACATTGTTTATATTCTAATGACCAATTGATATATCCTCTAGTATTTCATTGTCAAAATGCCTTCATTTTAACTTAAAAAAATAATTGACGTACTAAAAGTAAATTCTACATAACTCTTAATCAAGTTAGACTTTGTTGGTTAGAAATAGGTTATGAGATGTAATGTAACCAATCCTAACGCCTAACCGTTCACGCCAAATGATTTGGAAAAAGTCATTTTTTTAATGGTTTGGAATCTAGTAGTATGATAATTAAACGTTCTAGAAATTAGGATCATTTAATTTTAATCGAAATTCTAGTGGAAACTTTTTATTACGTCACATATCGGGAAACAAAATATTGTTTCTACATTTGTACCAGTATTTAAGAACATTTTGGGTACATTTTGGTAATGAATTCTTCATTTAAAAATATTTGAAAAAAGTCAGTCTTATTATCGATAAGCGTAATACTTCTATTGTAGAATGCATTTGCTGTTAGACTGAAACATGTGTATACAATGCTTTTGCTTAGGCATTTAAAATCTGTTTTAATATGTTTTAACTTGTCACATTTTAAAGGGTTACGGAATCAACTTCTCATTGAAAAACTTTTTATTGCTTTTTGAGAAAAAAGTTCTGTCATACATCTAAAGGGAGGGGGGAGCGCAATACACTTTGTAACGTAATCTTTGTGTTTGGAAGGGTAACATAGCATTAAGGTTACATTCATAGAGGTTTGACGAAGAGATTATGTACACCAAAATTTCACAAGTAAATTTACAGCAGATGATATTAGATATCCTACATGAACAACAAGACTGTTCACAACCGGCTTGTCTAGAAATCTCCACTTTCTCAATTCTGAAATTTCTTTTTAAGAAGGTTTTTCTTGAAAGAGGTCTTAGTTAGTCTACTAGAAGCCAAGAGAGTGTTGACATTGGCCGGAGCTACCTTCTGTAGTACTAAGAGCAGTGATGAAAACGGCCCGACTTCTTTATCTTTTCTATACTTTCATAGAACGTCATATTGCACTAAATGGATATTTTTTGCATGCAATGCACGTCAAAATACTTGAACATCAGTTATATCATAGGACCATGTGGCTGCTTTTGCCAAAACTGAGCTGCTACGTGGATATTTGTTTACAGGTACAGTTTCTATGAAAGCGTCAACGATTACAACATGCTGATGCTCTTAATTTGTATGTTTTTTAACAAGTGATTGTTCGATGAGAAATTCTAAACCAACCAGTTAAGTAAATTGCAAAAGAAAGCATATAGATCACCGGCCACGTTCTCTAGTGGTCAAAGAAGACTGATGGCAACGGATGGGGAGGTCCCGGTTTCGAATTCCGATTAGGGCATGGATGTACCTTTTCTCTCTCCCATGTCCTTGCTTTGTGCAGTGAATGGCTGCCTACCTAGTGAACGAGTCATTATGGCAATGTGTTGAGCTACATAGGATTTAAAGGTGATCTTGTAGAAACGGACGCCGTACCTGTTTAGCCTTAAATTGGGTGCAGTTGTCTACTCGAGACTGGTTATCTAGTAATTTAAGAGCCAACAACAGCACCATACGCATCACGTCCATCCGTGCTCTGTGTATCAATATTTTTTTTTCTTTCAAATGGGGCTGCAGTAGAGGTACAACCTTTTGCAGACCTAGTTCGATCCCCCAATTAAGCATCCATTATTTCACGTAGAACCAGAATCTGGCGGAATGCCATTGCCACGAGAATTTTGACGCCCAGTTGCCGCTAGATGGAGGCACCTGGGCTCTTTTGTATGCGAAAGAGCACTAGGATTTAATTTTGCCTAGGGATATTCAAAGCCGAACGAATACTCCAAGGGATCTTTTACATGCCGCATAATTATACGACATGGGCGCCGAGGATTTTCCGCATCTCGAAAATCCACCGACTGGCCAACTCCAGGATAGAACCCGGGTTATCGGCCCGGAAAGTCGACGCTCTACCACCACGCCACCAAGTCGACTGTGTATCAATATGACACGTTGTTTTGAATTCATATTCAAATAATTCAGTTCGTTTTTTAATAACATCTAATAAAGAGACTATCTTTTCTTTCAAAAACTTACCATTTGTATTAAAAAAGGGGTTACGTGTAACCCAGTAACACGTGATTTAAATATCATTAGTTATCATTTAAAAAGTTGTCTTAATGTTTTTAATTTCCCCCACACAGGTGAACATTTTGATTAAACCACTGTAATGATTAAAGAATATCTGCTAAGATAGTAAAGTAAAACAAAATACCCAGTTTCACAACAAAATAAGTTTTTTTTTTTCTCCTAAATGCTTACTATTGTGCTGATTCTTCGGCTAAATAAAGTATAACCTTGCAATTAAAATATTTAAAGCATCTTAAATGTATTGATTGTTCTTATTGTAGAATAATGTAGACACAGAAATAAAATTAAAACTAAACACTTGAGTAGAAGAACACAAAACTGATTCGCTTTTCTAAAATTTTCTTTTTTGACTGAGACATTTTTCGTCGCAAGTAATCTTTGGTTTTTATCCTTGAGAACAAAATAATTATTTTAATTTACAGATTCAATGCAGATAATGTTTCTTGCTTAACTCAAAGCTGTTTTCTTTGTTAAAACCATTCAGTAAATATTTAGAAATGTTTGCTTTGAAAAAGCTGTTTAAACAAGTAGAGTGCATTTTTGAGATGTTATTTTACTTAACTTTTTTCAACGTTATTGACTTCTCTGAGTAAAAACGCAAAAAGCCTTCGTTAAATGCATCGTAATGGTGCTTTAAAATAAATAAACTAGGACATTAAAGTAAAAATAAAACATTAAATAAAGAAAACTATTTGAGAACATTTGAATTAATGCTATTTCTAGTAAAGAAAATATTTTCAAACAAATAAAATCTTTTTTGCTATTCAAGATTACGACAAACAATAATTACTTTAACAATCACTTTTTTTTCGAAAAACATAATTTATAAAAGCTTTTGGGACATTCAGTACTTTAAAAATTAATCCGAAGAATCCAGATTTTATCAGTTATATATACTTGTATATTCAATATACAAATGCATATTTAACTATATTTGTGATCAATTTCTTATAATCTGTGTTTTTCAAGCCGTATTTTTAATATTATTGCTAAATTAAGAAAAAAAAATGCCTTAAAGATCTTTAATTTATTTTTAATGGCAAAATTTTGCTTTAAGAATTTTGCTGTCGTGAGTATGTATTGTAATTTGTAGTTTTGTATAGCGAGATGAATTTTGTTTAAATCCAGCTATCGTACACTAAACTCTTCTTTTCATAAAAATTTTAGTTAAAAAGGCATTTTGAGTGCTGGACTGCACTTGAAAATAAATATCCCTGACGCAAATTTTTATTCAAGAAAAAACGTACCAAGTTTTTTCAAAGTCGTATGTAATACTTTGCTATGCATGTTTTCTGCTAGTCAAAGTTTAAAGAAATATACACTGGCGGAAAAAAAAAATCCCGACACCAAGAAAGACTTGTGTTAGATAAACGAAATTTGGTAGGCGTGTTTATACAACTGAAAGATGACATTGATTGAAATTTCGTGCTCCGCGCATAAGTGTGGCGCAGCTGGCGTCACTCAGAACATGCAAATAAGGCTTGTTTTAAAAGCGTGTTGTGAAGCTCGTGTGTATTATTTATCCGTGAAATTTGACGAATTGCGTTCATGTTAGCCAGGAATACCTTTAAGAAGACGAAGAAGTCATTATCAACAGCTCACCGAGTTTAAACGAGGTCGTACAATTTGGCTACGAGAAGGTGGATTTTCATTTCGCGATATTGCAGAAAGACTTGGGTGGAAATGTTTCCACCATGCATGATTATTGGAGGCTATGGGCAAGGGATGGTACTACCTCAAGAAGATTGAGTTCCGAGCTGCCACGTGGCACGACTGAGAAGGAAGATCGCCGAATCTTGCGTACGGCTGTGGCTCTTCGTACTGCATCTGCGGCTGACATTCGAGCTGCAGTTGGTATCGTCGTGACCCAAGGAACGGTAAGAAACTGTTTACTTCAAGGACAACTCCGAGCCAGGCTGCCTGTAGCCGGTATTCCATTGACTGCAAACCATTGCCTTTTCCGACGGCAGTGGTGCCACGACAGAGCTCACTGGAGGTCGGAGTAGAGATCTGTTGTAATTTTTGATGAAAACAGATTCTGAATCAGTGCCAGTGGTGACTGTATATTGGTCAGAAGGAGGCCAGGGGACCGCCTGAATCCAAGCGGTCTACAGCCTAGACACACGGGACTCACACCTGGAGTTATGGTCTCTGGAGCAATTTCCTAAGACAGCAGGGGCATTCTTGTGGTTATCCCTAACTCACCCACTGAAAATTTGTCGTCAGTCTGTTAATTTAACCAGTAGTACAGCCCTTCATGAGTAGCATTCAAGGGGGCGTTTTCCAACCGGATAACGCTCGCCCTCACATTGCTGCTGTAACGCAATGTGCTCTACAGAGTGCCGACATGTTACCATGACCTGCAAAATCACCAGGTCTGACTCCAATTGATAACGTATGGGATATCATGGGATGGCACCTCGAGCATCATCCACAGTCAGCAATGACGGTCCTAGTATTGACACAGCAAGTGCAACAAGCATAGAACTCCATACCACAAAGTGACATTCGGCACCTGTATGACATAATGCATGCACGCTTGCAGGCTTGCCTTCAAAATTCTGGAGGTTACACCCTCTATTAAATTAACATAATTTCACATTTGCACAGCATTTTCTTGAGCTTAAATTAGCCGGTGATCTTGTACATTTAATCAATTAAATATGTTAACTAGACAATTGCATTACCCAAATTTCATTACTCTACGGCAATTTTTTCTCGGTGTTGGGATTTTTTTTTCCGCCAGTGTATATTCTTACGTTAATATACAGGGTGTCCACTCCAATCGTGGACCAATAGCTAATTTCTAAACCGTTAGAGATAAGCATATAGTTTATTTAGGAAAAAATCTCCAAATTACGAAAGGAATTTTGGGTCTATTCAATGTTTTTCAAAAAATCAAATTTTGAAAGAGTTACGAAATTTAAATTTTTATACAGCCCCCCAGTCCTACTAATCATGTTTAGTAAAACATTCCTGGCACTGTAACGTTTAAAACTAGCGATTTATCAGACGTACAAAAGGGAATGATCATTGGCTTTCGAACCGAGGGAGGAAGCATTTCCAAAATGACGGAGTTTTTTAGCTGTGTTCTTGCCGTTGTGGTAAAAGTGTACCGTACATGGCAAAATGGGAATGTGGTGCACCAGGAGCCATAAATGACAGAAGCGAACGACGGCTGCAGAGATGCGTTCGAGTTAATAGACGGCTACCGTTAAGCATCTGACCCCCCAGATGAACTAAGGGGCTACCAACATCGTCTTCTACACTACTGTTTAGCGGTTGTTGCTGTGTCTGGGCTCCAGAAGCAGAAGCCTGGTTCATGCACCTATACTAACTACTGTCCATCGACGACGAATTCTGGAATTTGCACGCAACACGTAGCATTTACTGTTGAATTACGTTTTATGCTCCATCGGACAGACGGATGTTGGCTTAGAAGGCGTGAAACCTCTGGAAGTAAACACCCTGCAACCATTTGCGGAACGGTCAAAGCTGGAGGCAGGAGCATTATGGACTGGGGAATGTTTTCCTGGGGTTCTATGGGTTCACTGATCAAGCTGCCAGTGAACATGCGTGGTTCGAAGAGCACCAGGTTGAGTGTATCGTTCTCCCCTGGTCAGTAAACTCACCTGACTTCACACCAATTGAGAATCTGTGGGACAATTTCGATTCGGTTGTTAGCGACATGGATCCTCACCCACGTAATCTAGCTCAGCTAGCCACGACATTGGAGTGGGCATGTCTCAACATCCCAGTGAACACCTTCAGGTACCTAATTGACTGTCTTCCTGCATGTCTCGCAGCTGTCCGTTCTGAGAAAGGTGGTTATTCTAGCTTTTGACAGGTAGTCATATTTATGTAACTTGACTGTGTATATATATAAGTATATATAATTAAAAGAAGAAACACATACATTTCTGTTTCAAAATGTAATATTTGCAGCTCTAAATCAATAACAACAGTTGGCATTAATCCTGATTAGAGAGAAAACTTTCTGACTATATTTTTAACTATTTATTTTAGTTTTTCAATTGTTTAAATGCAGGTGCACCGCTAATTTATGCTCAATTGTACACGTAATTTCAGAGAGTACTTGCAAACTGCGACATTATAGCGCGTTTTGTTTAGTTTTTATTTTAAAGATTGTAATTGGAAAATACGTTTGAAATCGAAATTACTATTTAAGTCTGCTTTAAAAAAATCAAAATCTTTTGCTGTAATACATTCAAACGATACTGCCTTTATTAATATAGAAAAGAGGAAGTTAATGCAACTGCATTATTCTAAATTTATAATTTTGAAAGTAGTG
This sequence comes from Uloborus plumipes, assembly GCA_038373865.1. Taxonomy (NCBI): domain Eukaryota; kingdom Metazoa; phylum Arthropoda; class Arachnida; order Araneae; family Uloboridae; genus Uloborus; species Uloborus plumipes. The sequence goes on from JAXGGA010009782.1 coordinate 16,628, forward strand.
TAACTTTTTCAGTTTTCATTACTATCTACCAAATTTTCTTAGCCAATTTTATGTGACAGAGATTCTGATAACTGTGTAAAAAATAAATTAATGTAATGTCCTACAGTACAAAAAATTGTTTACCCATGTGGTTTAATTTTAATGGCTTACGTTGTGTTTTACCAATTTTTATTATAGCACGTATTTATCATAAGTACTGATTGATTTTAAACTAAAATACATCCACCTGTTAGTCTTCTTGGTTCAGTTTTCAGATTTATTTTTATTTTTCTTGAATCCAGTGGTTGCCACAGTATTCCGTAGTGGCAACTACTGTTGTCTTTAGCACATTTTTATTTATTTAGCTTTTTATTTATTTTGTGCAAAGTGCAGAATTATTTCGCTAATATTTATAAGTCATAAATTACGTAGAGATTCAGTAAACATTACAACATAAAGGTCCTGCCGGCCACCTCGTCTAGTGGTCAGCGACGTCTGACCGTGATGCGGTGGCGCCGGGTTCGAGTCCCGGCTGGGGCATGGGCGTAATTTCTCTCTCTCATGTCATTGTCCTTTCTGTGTGTGTGTGTGAAAGTGAGTTATGAATGAATGCCTACCCTATGAACGGGTCCTTATGGCATGTGTGTTGAGCATAAAATCGGTCTTCCACCTAAAATGGTGCTCTTAAAGACGGAAGCCGTATTATTACCCCATCCTTCATGGACCTGGTCTAGCTCTGCTGACCAACGGCGGCATGTAACAACATAAAGGTCCTAGCTCAGGATGCACCTATACTTCCATTGTCGGACCATCTACTTCACATTTTATTCTGAAAATATTAAAAATATTTTTGAAAAATGAATGATCTATTTCATGAAAACATAACCAGTGCACATTATTATTATTATCTATTGTTTTAAATTAGTATTTTTCATGTTTTCTATTTTCCCCTTTCTATTGAATGTTTTTAAAGAGTGAAATTTTTTTTTCTTTTAGTACTAATCTAAAAAAAAATAAAGAAAGTTTAAAATAAAGAACATTTGTTTTTCTTTATTTAGATAATAAGTTTTAAAATGACAATTTAAAAAACAACTTATGCAAGCCCTGAAATAAATAAATTCGTTTTCAACATTGCTAGGAATGCTACTACTTTCTTCTTAGTTACATGAGAGCTTTGGCGTCCCTTGGTAGTGTTCCCCGTCTTATGTCTGAAAGCGCGTGTGGAAAAAAATAAAAGTGCTTCTAGACAAAAAACTATTATCTAAATATATCGAAGCAAGTGTTTGTATGTTGAGTTTATGGATAAAGGAGCTTCTGAAGAATGTTTTGCGCCTGTATCGACGGCTTTTCAAATAGTTATGCTAAAACGGTAGAACGGTTTCGTTTCACTAGAATATATTGATAATCTGCTTAAAAGATTTTTAGATTTGCATCCTGTTAGAAATGGATGTTGGATTTTTAACAGACAACCAAGCTTTAGAGCATTTGGAAAATATTGATCCTTTTGAGCATTTAGATAAGCGCATCACTATGTGCACAAAGAACGTCTTGGTGTGAATTGCGAAAAGAGAACTCTCGAAAGAAATGTCAAAAATCCAATGTAATGATACATCAAACCTATTTCTCTTATTCAAAAACAAATATGTGGAATGAAATAAATAAGTAATTTTAATGAAGTGTATATTTTCATTTTATCCTGATTACCGCAAGTGCATCCTATTTTCCAGTCTGAGATGTGAACAAATTATGGTTTCATGTTTAATATCCATTTAAAGCGGGGGATATTTAGGAGGAATATGATATTACTGCATTTATGTTGAAATAAAGCGTAAAAAAACTTTTATCTTGTTCTTTAGATGTAGCAGCTTTATACTTTTGCGTCTACATCTACAAGACAAGCTACAAAAAAAAAATAAAAATAAATAAATAAATAAATAAAATAAAATAAATAAAATAAAATAAAAATAAAAATAAATCAATTTCATCTTGGCCATAGTACCGGTCTACCTCATTTTGTCCACCGTTCTATTCTTTCCGACTTTCTCTTAATTTTTAAATCCGATTGCTAAGTTTTATTTCTGTATTTGCTTACAACAACTAGATAATGCTCAATATTTTACCATAACTTAGGATCGCCTTCCAAACAAGGTTGACAATGAAACAAACGTTTATAAATCAGATTTCCCCTCGGGTATGCCAAATGTTCTGTTAGGGAACAACACAAAACTTTGAGTGAAATAAGATAACATCGAAACCCGGAGTAAAAATGACAAATTGCAACAGTTAAGCATGTTTGACTCTAGTTAAATTAATTAATTTTCTATATATGGAAACTAATCAATTCAATAAAAATGTAGTATGTGAAGTATATGTTTGTACAGTTCTCATGACGTAACATGAATCATTCTTTTTGCGCTCGTGATGAGGCTTGTTTTGATAACCTCGAAACTAATGTTTACTGATTTTTTTAATCCCTTTAAATGCGCATGTTCACTTCTTTTACGCGTTGTCTTATTTTACTCATAATTCGATATTCAAAGTTTGCTGCTGTTTTTACACAAATATAAAAAAAAAACTAGTTTTAAAATGGTTATATATATTTTTAATTAACTGTGTGACAATAGGTTTATATGAGAATACGTCATAAAAAACGGATTGAGTTATCTAACCCATTTTTATAACATTCTAAGTCAATGCATCTCTTACTATTAATGCGTCAGTCTTATAATTATCGGAAAAGCTTTTTATAAAAATTTGACTGCATTTCAAGATACGTATTCCGTTCACAATTTTACTCCCATTGAAACGAATGCTTTTTTAATGCAAAGTTGATAACACTGCACATTATATCATATAAAAGCGTTTTACGCTAAAACATTGGTTAAATTAAATTGAATAGGCAGTAAAACTTTTGATTTGTGTTGTGACATAAACAATGGCAAACGGTTTGCATTTGGCTTGCACGTAATTTAGTACTGATATAACAGCAGTTTGATTTTTATAAAAATATGCTTATTTTTTTGTTTTGTATGAAACATAAATACGAGGAAAGCATATTTCATACAGTATCTACTAATAGTACATATGTCATTCAGGTGCAATATTAATTTTTCTGACAAGTATAGAAATATAGGGCAAAGGGAAGTAGTTAAAATAACTTACCTGCTTCAAGATAAACTAATTGGAAATTTGTTCCGAAACTTTTTGTACACAAAGAAAGAATAATATATTTCGTATTACAACTTGCGTTAAAATTATAGTTTGCATTTTAGGCAGTTATTTTACACCTTCAAAAAAAGGTGGAACATTTTCAGCTCAAAAAAACATAGGGCAAAGAAAAAAATACAATAGTTTTGTAATGAAACATTTTCTATTTGGTAATTTACAGTAATTTTTATCAAATGAATGTATGAATAAATGAATTTTTAAGGAAAAAATAAAGGAATACGTAAATACACAAATAAAAGAAATTATTATATGAAAAAAAAGATAAATAAAATAGTAACTGGATAACAAAATAAGTGAATGAATGAGTAAATAAGTGAATCAATTAGTAAAAGAATAATATTTAAATTTTTAGTAAAAATTTTGTACAAAAAAAAAAGGAGGAGAATTTCCGCATCAAAAAATCATGGGGCAAGTAAAAAAAAAAAAAAAGGTATGTTTGTAATGAAGTATTTTCTGTTTGATAATTAGCAGTAATTTATACCAAATGAATGCGAAAAAAGGAATAATTGAATTAATAATGAAAGCATAAATAAATAAATAAATACAAAAAAGAGGAAAAAATGACTGATTGGATAAAACAGAGAATGAATAAGAAAATAAGTAAATGAATGAATAAATGAGTGAATTGATCAATAAATAAATTGATAGTTATTTGATTGAAGAAGGAAGTATCTGATTTAATTATACAAAAAAAAAAAGGAATGAGTAAACGCAATGAACTATTTCACATTTCTCCGCTCGTACTTAATTTGCAATGAACATTTAATGTCAAAACTTGCTTAATATGAACTAAATAAGTACTGCATTGGACATCAGTAGATCTCAATACTTGAAATGATAAGTACAAGAATTTAATCATTTTTAGTCACAAGAAATATTTTTTAAAAAGTACAATTATTATATGTGTATCAAATTTTGAAATTAATTTGCATAATTCTGTTCTTAAATCTTTTGAGCTATTTTTTGTTGACTAGAAACAACGATAGGTATAAGAACAGTTAAAATATTGCTAGATAGTTGGCGCTACACACTGTAGATATTTAACAATTTCACTTTGCTCCGCTATTTCACCTTGCCCCAGATTTCCTTAATTACAAATAATTGTTAGTTAGAGTATTTTTTTTTAAAGTAACTCTGATTGCATCATTTTTTTAAACCTTAACAAGATTAATGTTTTTTTTTAAATAAATAATAGCAAGAAAAATTGCATGGAATAAAAAAAAAACTAATTTTTAACATGCGGAGTAAAATAGCTGTGAATAGACGAGCTCTTTCAAACAGTTTCTTTCTCCTACTCCCTAGAGCGGTTGGAAGGATAATAAAAAAACCATCGACATTCGTCCGGTGTCTCTTAGGTGATGAAGGATCAAACACAGCTCTATTTGATTTATTGAGGCACATTTTTGAGAAAGTTTTTAAATCCATAACAACCACAGCGGAAACGTGCGAGCAAAGGAAACAGAAATAAAACAAAATCCTTTTTCTATTTTTTCATATTTATTGAAATGTGGATGCATTTGATCAATAGTTTTATACGTTTCATATTTATCATTCATTTTTTTTATTCTTATTATTTTAAATTGTTAATGTCTCAAAAAGTAAATACTCATTATTCGCCGAAATTTACGTTAGTTTAAGTTAACACATTGCTTATACTGTTCCTTATGTAAATGTTAAAATACATTTAGAACTGTGTTCTTGAAACTGATACAACATTATTTAACTTTAAACAAAGACGGATAAAGTGAATCAGTAAAGTAATAATTCCAAAGCAAAATATACTAAAACGAGCAAACTAAATTACTCTTAGTTTGAGCATTAATTTGGAAATAAGAGTACTGTTGTCAACTGCGTAAAATATTAAATGGTTTTCTTTTTTTCTGTTTGTTTTGATCATAGAAGTATTTTAAAAGCTAGTAACAACTTTAATCTTATATTAGTTTAACAAATATTTTGTTAAGTTTTGTTATCTTAAAAGTTTTATACAAATTTTTTTTTTTCCTGTTTCATTTAGCTTATAAATACGTGAACTAAATATTTTTGACGTTGAAATTTGAGATCATTCTTTTAGTTACATCCTTTGTTTTTTTTTTGCTGATTTTTTAAATTTCTTTTTATTGTTAAGTGTGTGATCACTAATTTGTTCTATACTCCACCAGAGAAAAATATTGTAAGCCTAATTATATAAATATGTTCATGAAATTGCTTAGCATAGGAGAAAAAAATCATTCAGACGTGTTTTAATTATACATTTTATTGCTAGTACCAGGGGACCGAGTCCGTTCGGTTAAAAAAAATAAGAGGTTTGTAAACTCGTGTTTTTTTCTTAAGTGCGAAGTACTCATTTAGATAAACTTGAAAAGCATTTTTGAGCCTTTGGTTGCAATTACGCATTCAAAACAGCCGTAATTTATTTCAAAAAACACAACACTTTTTAATCCATGCTCACCGTAAAATCACACCTAATTTCATTTCATTTGGCGCCGAAGGCGAGGTAGGCGTTGATGAGAATCGATGCAGAGTCCCTGTTCTCCAGTACGCATTTGGTTCCAGTTGGTTTTGACTTTCACTTCACTGCACACTCTAAGTTCCTCCCCCCGTACATACCACAACTCGGTTTTTAACCGGGATGGGGCCCTGAAGAGCGCTCTGTTCATTTTTGAACCAGGTCCAAGGGCCGAGCAAACCCTTGGTCCAGTACCCCCCAGAGGCTTCTTTTCACTTGGAGGATTTTGTGACCACGAACATTTTCAACGTCCTCCAGCCACCATTAACGAAGACGGTGGATCTTTGATCTTTGGCTATATGATCGACCCGAGACCCTCCGGTTACGAGTCCGACGACTTACCGGACTACCGCGGCCTCAGGACCCTATAAAGACGAGCCGACGCATCAAGATTAAGTTTGACCACTTTGGATCCATCGCGTGTGTGAGGATTGTCTTTTCTGGTGAGCTATCGCTTCTTGGTAACTTTTTACGTAAATTTAACAAAGCTTGGCAATGTCCCGAAACTTTGCTCTGGTAACCCTAATTCCTGAACAAAGAAAAATGAAAGTGAAAGTTAATGAGTTGGATCCAAAGTGGTGAAACTTAAGCTTGATGCGTCGGCCTGTCTATATAGAGGCTCTACCGCTGCCATACCCAATTCTAACTTCATTTTGATCGATCTCTTTTAAATTTCAAAAACAATAACAATTCTAACGTGTTGCCAAAAATTATTTTTCAAATACCATAAAATATTAACCCATTAATGCCTGACATTTTTTTTTCCAAAGATACTTTGCACACTAGTTACACGACTACAGAACACACTTTACAATGATTATGTGCTGCAATCTGTTAGTAATGAATTGAAATAATACCACAGTAATAATTGAACACTATTATTTGGTTGAAATGTTCATTTTTGGTCAATTCAAACACTTTTTGGACCGTCCCTAAAAAGGGACGCTAGGCATTAATGGGTTAATTTACGCTGATGTGATTAAATATGAAATCCATTGTTAAAACGTTGTTGCTATGAAACAGTAACAATAAGAGTAATCATAAAAAAATGGCGTAGTAAGAAATCTTCTCAAACTTTTAATGAATCCTATCTGTAACTTCGAACTGTTCGTCCGTAGCGCTTCAAAACAGGTGCCAATCGACTCCTCGTGGCCAAAAACCCCAGACCCCCAAGTTTACCGGAGTTTATTAATTCTGGGGCGATTTTCGACTTGGCAACAGTCCCTCGTATTATAGTATAGGATTTACATTTATAATTTATAAATTAAATAAAGAAAGATTCTGCTTAATTCTTTGATAGCAAGAAAAAGCAATTACGTTGGCATAATTTGGAACAAAAGTCATAATTCGTTTTATTTTTAAAAACCACTTTATTTGTATTTTTATTGTAAATTCCCTTTTGTTTTTTAAATTATATTTTAAATAATGTTTGAGGTATATGTATTGTTCCCGACAGCCGAATTCTCATACATTAGTTTGCATGCTTAAAATACTATTATGATAGAGACGTTTTATGTTATAACGAAAGTCTATTCAATACTTTACCTACTTCTGACTCATTTAATCACTAAAATCACTCAAAACAATTTATAATGCTTTGCTTTTGACGCAGAAAAATTAGTATATCTGCATTTAAACATTACTTACTGCACAACTTAATCCCCGAAGAATTGACTTTTCTCAAAAATTTAAATTGAGTTGAAATCAGCATTTATATATGCAAGTATTAAATTAGAGGACTTACTCTCATGATTAAAACTTCCATCGAGTTTACGTATTACGTAATTGAATATAAACCAGTCGGAATTCATTTTGCCCAGATTTAAAGAGCTTCCCGTAATTTGAAAATGCCCTTTCTGCAGTGGACGTTCCAATCATTTAATCCAATATGTAATTAAATATGCACTTTTTAAACGAAATTATGTGATAAATGTTCTCTTCGATCTTGGAATAGATATTCAAGAAGTGAATATATCTGCTCTGGATTTGGATTGATTTGGAAAACTGTCTTTAACAAAATAATAAATTTTGAAAAAAAAAAGTTTCATTATAGATGATTTCAAGTCAAGATTCTCTGCAGTTATACTTCTCTGCAAGTACTTTTCAAACTAAAATGAAGTAAGAAGGCTTTTTTTTTTTTTAAATGTCACTGACAATTTTAATATGTAAGTTAATTAGTTCAAAGGATATTATAAAAGTATAGTTTTAAATATGTGTGGTAAATTCTTACTACATTGATAATAATATGAACGTGTGTTGCGTTTCAATCGGTTTGGTTATATTTGTTTTGAATTCACAACATAAACAGTTTACCTTAAGACACACATGCGTCTTAGTTAATATATTTTTTCATTTTGAAAAGAAAATGTACCCAAACCATGTCTTTTAACGGAAAGTACAATATCTTAAAAGCAGTACAATTTCGGTTTAATGTTACATTTATTAGCTTACTATTAAAAGTTTTCACCTCTTTTGAGGCAAGTTGTGTTATTTTTAGAGCCGAATAAGCAGCTTATTGCTCTCGATTATGTTCGATTTAATCGAACTCTTATAGAAACGAATATGCCCCTCAGTTCACTCACGCTGTTCGCTCTCAAAAATGTTTATGCTAAAAAATGTACACATTTTTTTTTCAATCGCTGATAGCGTTACGCAATTTTTTCCCCTTTTAAATATGATATTATTATACCAAAATAATGTTGATACATGTGCAGTGAAGAAGTAAAATTGCTAGTTTTGCAGTTTATTACTGTGCATTTTATAGTTTTAAATTGGAACCTCGGCTGCCAGTATAATTCTGTAAAAACAGCAGTTCATTTTTGCATTGGAACTCTAGTAACTTGATGCGCGGATAACTCGACAACCTCAGTACGTGACATTCTCCCCCCCCCCCAATATTTGGTCCAATATTAATATCAATAGTTGTAAAAGTCTCTAACTTGACACATATTTACAGGAACCTCTACAAGTCGACATTCACTTGCTATTTTAGTCCACTTTTTTGCTACCGATATTCTTTCACATTTATCTTTTCTTATAATTCTGCTGTCTATGGGTCTGGAAAGAACTCTTTTTGAAAATTCCCACGGGTACCTAGAGAAGATAGTCACTACTATTTGTGCTATTGACGCAGTCCAAGGGCATTGTCTAGTTTATTTATTTTTTTCTTTTTTAAATAAAAACGTAAAAAAAAGAAAGAAAGAAAGGAAAAGTCCTTTACTAAAATTATTTTTAATATAATGCTGAGGTTAAATACTAGTAAATAAGCAACATAGAAAACACTACAATAGTTGAAATTATAATACCTTGGTAATATATGTGAACTAAACTCGGCTACTTCTATGAATTTCAATTCCAATTTTGTTTTCAAAGAAAAAAAGTTTTTAAAATGTTAAATCTTGAAAACACCCCATGGTGCATACGAGACGCATCGTAGATCTTCAAGAAGGACATTTTCTATATTACTTATATTTATTGCACTCACAAACATAATAAAAGTTTAAAATGATATTTAATTGTTCTTATTTTTTAGTCTTAACGTGTGTTTATATTCTAGGGATGTTGTGATCCCATTTTTTATCACTATATCAGAAAGTAATAAATAATAGGAGGACGAAAAAAAATATAAAAAAACAAAACAGCCAAAAATAAATAAAATCAATACTAATAGCATGTTGAAATTACGATCAATGTAAATTATGAATGACTAAACATTTTACTACAATAATTTAGTCTCCTAAAACTAAAACAAAGTTATACGAGGATACATTTCTGCAGGTAATAAATACTAATCTCCAGAATGATTTGTTTGCTGAAACATTTTTAAGTGCTGTGAAACAGCCTTAGATTATCGTCCATTTACCATTGTCATGGCAGTAGGATAATGGATAAAATTGCCGTTAAAATTATCGAAACGTAATTAGGGATGCACTATATCCATTAAGTACGACGGAAGAGAAATATTCATAATTTGTTGATGATATTTTATGACGAAAGTTTCAAATGTAAATGTCCAAAGTGTTTTACAGTTAGGAAACGATGTTAGGAAATTTCAGGCTATATGCATAGATTTTAATTTACTGACAATGCAATTCACTAACGCTTCATTCTTAAATTACGTGCATAAAGCTTATTATGTCATTTTTACGACAGAAGGAAATATGCTAAATACTATACTAAAATATATGCTGTATAAACGTAATTTTGTTTAGATATAAGTAAATTTTATAATGCCATATGCTTTAAAATGTCGTTTTCGGTTGTATTATAAACAGTTAAGCAAAATGTACTCTATTAAAAACACGTACTTTATGCATGTTCACGAATGTACATCCTTTACGAATTAAAGTGTGTTAAATAGGAAGTGTAAACCAATTCAAATTTTTGGGTTAATTGTAAATGATCATGTTGTTAGAGCTTCTTAGTTGGGCTTAGGTAGGAAGTCGAACAACATCTAATTAATTTCGTGCTGCTTAATTTAAACAGTTTATTTTCGGTCAACCATGCATTTATATTGGTGTGGAGAGTTCTTCAGTTCAAGGCCCTTCAAAACACGAAACAAGGAAATAAGGCTTAAAATGTTTGGAAAGTTAAATACAAATAACTTTTGGAATCGAGTGATTAATCCTAACAATATCATGTCTCCGAAGGATAACGCAAAAATTATTTGACCTAGAATATTGTTTTAGCTGTCGGAAATACTTTTTCCGATATTATCTCATTCAAATCAAAACAATCCTTTATTTATTTTTCCCTCCCAAGTTTTTTGAGTAACCCAAAAGTCACTCCTTTTGCGTGCTCTAACCTGTCTCTTAAATGTACTTAAATTATTTAAAATTTTTACGCGGAAAATAATCCCGAAATTGACTGATTTTAGAGAAAAATACATGGGGAATATTTAGTAAATGCAATTAAATTATTATATAAATCATTTGTTTTTTTTTTTTTCTCGAGATCTTCTAATGGAGAATTTTTTCCAAAAAAGAAACAAACAGATACATTAATTTAAAAAAAAAAAAAGTTAACATTTCCTACATATTGTCGCTTATTGTAATAAGAAAAGTATAAAACAATAAAAATATTGTGAAGGCAGAAACTTTACAAGCTGATTATGTTTCACATTTTAAGTTACTTTGTTTTATTTTTGATTTAAGAGTGCCGTTTTCTCCACATCTTCTGTGATTTTCATTTTTTTAATCATAATTTGATCAAGATATTTTCAAATTCCACGTTTAACATTAAAATGTTTGCTGTGAAGCTCTGAAACATTTTTTTACTGCAAAACGTTTCATAAATATTTACCTCAGCTTAGCTTATTTAAAGCTGTTTCTTCTTTAAATAACAGCATCAGCTGTTATTTAAAGAAGAATGCAGTATTATGTTTTTATTTTAACTTGATTTTTCAAACTGTATTGATTTTTCTTGCCAGGAGTTTAAAAGAGCTCTTTATTAAAAAAAAAAAAAAACCCTTCCTATCGTCAAAAAAACAAAAAAAGCTAAATAAGTTCTGCACTAAACAAACATTACGTTTTAGTCCTAGACAATGCTATTTGAATGTCTCTCATTAGTTTTCTTAAGCAAATGTTGTATATCTGAATGAATTGTTTTATGGCACATTATTATTTGTACATTAGCTTTAGTATGTGGTAAATTTTTTGATTAAAATGTACTACTACAACTGATATCAAGTTCTTGTAAATTTCTTTCTAACTGTCTAAATATTTTGAAGACATATTTTTCATTAATCAATCATTAATTGCTAAGCATTTTAAGGCTTTTCATACTGCACCTTTGGTATTTCTTGAAGATAGAATTAATTTTATCGGAGAACAAATAAATAAATAAATAAGATACCCATACAATTTTATTTTGACAGATTGATAGCACAAAAAAATTACGAAGTAAATCCATATTAAGAGTGACTATTGGAGAAAAACGATCAATTGCGAAAATAAATAGAATAAACATTGCTACGTTAGATTGACTCTGCAATTTTTACAACTTTTCCCAATGCTACCAACTACCAATTCTAAACCAGAGTAAAACTCATTTTGAATCAACCTTATTTAAAATTATTTTACATATATGCGAAAGTATTCATTCACTATATTTCAGATATTTTCTATAAAGCTTCAACGAGTATTAGTGACAGTTTACAACGTTCCATTGCAAATACATTCAAATATCACAGAAATATATTAAATTTGTTACTTACGGAATGTTTCTCGTATTTACACAAAGTATGTTTTTGTTATGATCTATGATTAAAGATTTTATCTAATATTTTTGCTCGGAGTAATTTAAAAAAAGTCAAATATTCCTCGCTTCAAAATATTGCAGCTAATCATCGTTTTTTCAATCATCTATAAATCATATTTTATAGTATTATACTAAGTATTAAATAAATACAACTTCTTAGGCATTGATTTCGTTCAGATCATTTTGCAATCAAAAGTGAAATAATTAAAGTGCGCATATTTCTATGCCAATAGTTTTTGAAAATTATAAAGAGTTTTGTTTTGAAATAGTAAAAACAAACAATAAGGAAATAATTTTAGTCCTTATAATTTATTATGCAGTTAGGTGAGTTCTCATATCAGGTGCTGATTCGGCACTCATTTAAAACCCCACAGGAAAAAGTTGGAGTTAATTATGAGTAAAAAAGGTGAATGAATGCGAAAGTAACTCTTGCAGCTCATTTTTTTTCGGTAGAGTTTAGTCAAGAAATTGGCTTTGAATGTTAATGTACAGTATAATTTGAGATTATAGTACATTAGGTACTAAATGATGTGTTTACTCAATTCCCCCAAATTGTTTATTTTTCTGCGCAGAATACAATTCGCACAAAGCTGATTTTATAATTAGATTTTAAGTAATAATAGTTAATAATTTATAATAAATTTTGAAAATTAACTAACAATCGTTCCAATTGAAATTTAGATAGTTAGTATACACTACAAATACATGCTTTTTGCTGCTATTGTTACTTTAAATTTCAAGTTTAGCTGTTCTACATTTAAACGGTTTGAAACCTAACTGTCGGTTAATAACAAAATTACACTGATATTGTGTACACTGTCACTTACAATTTTTTTAAAGATTTTTTTTGACAGATTTCAATATCTTCGGCATTAGTACTAATCTCAATGGAATGATAAACAATGTAACAACTCCTACACACCACTTGCAATTTTAATGATTTTCTAAAAATAGCAAGTCGTTAATTGATAAAACACAATATAGTGTTCCTAAGCATTATTTTCGACCGAGGTTCATATTCTTCGTATTAGTAATAAGCTCAACGGAATAACAAACAATATAGCATCTCGTGTACAATCTTTTTCGTTTCATTTCTCTCAAAATGCAGATCTATCTATTATCTTTACTTTATTGAAATGGTTTACCTTATGAATTGTGTTTCAACTTACTACATGAGATTTGAACCTAAAAAACCAACAATAAAATTTTTCGCATTAATCGCATTTTGAATTTAAGAATGTACTTAAATCAACAAAGAGTAAAGGAAATGTAAAATTTTAATGGAGCGCAATACCACATGTAACTGATTAACATTTTTAAACTAAAATGCAAAGTATTTTGTAACATTCAACGCAAAATATACGCGGTGTAAACGATCTTTTCTCTGTATTATTGAATTTAAAGCTGAATTTCCGAATGCATTTCAGCTGTTTTTCTTAAAATTTGTTAAAAGCAAGGAAATTGATTGACATGTTAACAAGTAGTAATCTAGTCAGTTGAAACGCTTTTAAATTCTATTTAAAAGTCATCCAAAATGTATTTTAAGAATTCTATTATACCATTGCAATCAGCTTAGAAAATATAATAACGCAGGGGAAAACTCGAAGAATTGCCCTTGTATAATTAAAGTAGTACAAATGCTTTATTTTCTCTGATATAGAGACGTGAAAGGTAAATAAATTAATATAATTTGTCATTGAATCTTTTAACGTCAACATGAATAACACTATCAGAGTAGTGAAACAAATTTCTCCTTAGATTGCCGAATAGGCATATCCCAGAATGGAGCTTGTAATTGTAGGAATCGGTTTCTTGATCGATAGATCGGAGTTAGATTGAATGAAAGGGCTGAAACATAGACAAAATTTATTAGGAATCCGTCCCATACGTTTCAGTTATCTGCTTTATTCTGAACAGAAAACCGAAGTATATCATACTATTGCTGGAAGGAAAACGTGTACTTTGAGTTTTAGTTTAGTCATGCAATTGCAAAATTAAAGCAAATCTTAAAAATTGCTATCATTCATTCTTAAATATAAGCATATATAAATTTTAGAGCAAAACTTACAATAACTGTAGATTTATTTACATCTGTTACAGACCTGAAAAAACATGATTTTTTCAAGTGAATTTCAAGCACTTATGACATTTTTCAATGCATTTTCTGTCCAGTTCTCTTAGACAAAAGTTGCAACGTCCTCTTTTTTTGACCTTCTGGGGAAATGACCAGAAGGCCAAAAAAAGGTGTGAAGGGTGTTGTGTGCAAAAAATGAAATTCGGGAAAAATAAAACACAATAATAGCATTATTTTGAATAGAAAACTAGAAGAATAAAAGCCACAAAATGCCATTAAAAACAAATGGTTGATTAACAAAATATATTAAACAGAAATTGCATTGGGGTCACATATGACCCCAAGGAACTCACGAGGGTTAAGGAAACATATATTTAGCATTTACCTTAAAATCCCTAAATTAGCCTTTCTAAAAGTCGAATAATCAAAACTTCACGATATAGAAACGTTTAGGCCTGTAAACTGATAAAATATTCGCATAACCTTTTTTTATATTGTATTTATAATCTTTCAACTAGCTAAGTTTTACACGACCTATTTTTTTCGAATTATCTTTAGTTAATTGATCTTTCTCATATAATTTTTTGACCTGTCAAATTTTATATCATTTACCATTATTCATTTGATTTTTCTCTAATACTGGCGACCAACTAAATGTCATATAATATCTATTTACCATATAAGTAATGTTATTTATCAGGAGGTTGTTTTCTTTCAACAACAAGTTGTTTCATCAACAAAGTGAAAAATCGTTGTAAATACAATGGGTAACAATACATTGAAGCTCTAATAAATTGCTATGCCCCCTAAAAAAATGTTATGAACATGTTGCGTATAAACTAATAAATAGCTGATTACATTTCATTATCAATATCAGTGGTTAACTGTGAAGTTTATGGTATTATAAAGAAAGGAATTGTGGAAATTTATTTTTTGGAAGTTAACTAACGCCTCCTTTCCTCAAGCCCACGTTTACTAGCTAAACGTTTTAGTCTGCTTGAGGAAAAACGTCATGTCAAGGTGACGCGTGTGTCTAAAAGTTACACTTAAATTAAAGTCAATAGTTTGCTAGAGCGCACTACGAAAAATTAATCAATCGCCAAAAAATGTTTAAATCCGTCCGTTACAGAAAAGCCTAAAGCAAAAGCAAGAATTTGATTTGTTTATGTTCAAGAAAAAAATGACAAAACCTTTTTCTTATTAATAACTTATTTCTCCCGATTTAATTTCTTTCACGCTCGTGCAAACGATTTTTATAAATCCAATTTAAAATGGATATTTCCAAATTAAAAAATGCCCGTATCTTTTTTCTGGTTGGATATAGCGATTAGTAGTTTTGAAAACCTTCGGAAAGAAACTTTCCTAAAAGGTATTTTTTGCGTTATTTCGAATGATAGAGCCATTTTGAAGTCCTTTATTCGAAATTTGAGCGGATTGGTACTTTTTTCCCGCTCAAAAACCACCCTTTGATCCTTTCCGGTGCGCCCAGAATCTCCCTGCCAAATTTCGTCCAGATCCGACTTAAACTGTGGATTTGTATAAGGTACTCACACACATATACATATATATTATCCGTTTCATTTATAAAGATTTATTTAAGAACATAAATAAAATTACTCAAGTAAAGTAGATATCTTTTAAAATCATAATTTTCTTTATTCCTAGAAAAAAAGGTAACCTACGGTCCTTTCTAATATTTCTTTACAAGGTAAAAATATTGAACTATACGTGACTGGGCAGGAGACAATTTAACGGACCAATTTCAAGAGACTTACATCCCCAGAAATCTGACAATAATCCTTAATACACATATCTAATATGAGCATAGCAAATAAAACGGGATCATTATTGACGGTTTATTGAGGGAGCAAAATGACTTTAATCAGCTTACTCAGTTATACATTGGCTGTAATAATGGATAAAAAGAAATAAACTTTGATCTCTATATTCTTATGGATAGTTAGTAAAATATAGTTTAAATCATAAACGTGTGAAATATGAGACTGATAGTTGTTTGCTTTCAAAAAGGTGAATAAAACCTTAAAATATTTAAATTTATTTTTATGAAGGAAGAAGAGCTTCAAAAATTTTTGTTTTTCAATTTTTAACAAAAATGAATCAAGAAAAAACTTCTTGAAAAAAATATTTTTTCAATGTGTGCATACGACATAAGTAAAATACGTCGAATTCCGTTTCAATATTTTTTGCAGGTGTTGGAGAATAAAATAGAGATCAACGTGATTTATTGAAATACATTTGCTTAGCCCTTTTTTTTAGAAAACCACTGTAGAAACGTGTCATGAATAAAAATAGACAAAACACAAATGTTTTTTTTTTATTGTAGTTCTGCTAAAAAGCGCAGAAATCCGGTGCTTAAGGTATCTCACTACGTTGGAGCAAGTTTTTTTTTTTTTTTTAAATGGCAACACATTTATTTCTTTGGTGTTTTTAGAAAAAGGGGCATAAAATTAGTTAGAAAAAAATAATAAATAATGCCAACTATTGTATACTTTGTAGTAATGGGGCAATTTTTGTGTATTTTAGCCCAAAAATCGATAAATACTACATGGGCTGCCATGACCACATTATTGCATGAAAATTAACACTTTTTAATTTATAGATTCACAATACCATACTTTAGGGCCTGAACTAGAATTTAAGTTATAGTTATTACTGATTTGAAGATATGCACATAAACGCACTGTAGATATTAAAATATTGGTGATTTCGTAAGTGTTCCAATAATTAAATTGGTACAGAACTCGTGTATTTTACTTTATATTCATAACTCTAGTTCAGGCCCTCCACAATATCATTATAAAGAGACATGGTAAGTTTCGAGCAAAAATATTCATAATTTACAGATTTATGGAGTTTGTAGACCAATAAAATCAACGAAAAATCCATTCTGAGATAAATGAAGTTAAAGATTTTTATTTAAACATATGAAGCCATTCCTACCTATATCAATTTAAAAAGCACCATCAACCAACTACACATTTTTCAGACTGTTACAGTCCAGTTGTAATATTTTAATATTTTTAATTTCTTTTTACCAATAATTAGAGTTGAAATATTTTCTAAATTTTGTTTTATTTTGAACATCAGGTCCTACTTACGGTACAAAAAACAGCCGTGGATCCAAATTAAAATGACTTTTTCTCTGTTTCTAATGATGGTAGGAACAAAATTCAAAAAGTTTCCGATTGAAAAAAGTTCATATTTTCTAAATCAAACATAAAAAAAAGTTTGAAATTTTAGCCGAAAATCGACTTTTCAAGGTGGTGAGATTAACCTTAAAGATTTTGACTAGATTCGTTCTTACTCAATACTAGTGAATGGTATTATTTTTCTCTTCAAGCTTTTTTTAAAGGCGATTTAAAGTAGCGCTTTTGGTTAAAGTAATTGGATAACTTGTAAATTATATGACCTGTATAAATTCAACTCATAATATTTATCTCTGGAATCTTGAAAGTTCCAAAATATTAATAGGTATGAGCTTTTGCATTGATCAAGCACCTAATTTTTTACACAAAATGTAGCAGTTTTTCAGTAAGAGCATGTTTTACATAATACTAACTATTTATTCACTTTTTGATCTGTTACTAATAATGACAAAATTGACAGTTATACCAAGTGTGTGACATATTAAGGAGGTGAAAAGTGTGGGTATCGCACACGAGCTTTACTGGTCGTGGAAACGTGTTGGAATAACTGTGGTACAAAATGCCCCCTTGTAAAGTATAAAGAATGATTTGTCATTCTATAAAAATGCTAGAAATCATCAGTTAGTTAAAGAATCACCGAGGGTTCTAGCCAGATTATATAAATTACTTTCCCATTCATTGGTCTAACATTAATAAGAAACATTAAGAGCTACACCAGATATGTGATATATCACGGATGTAAAATGCATATGCTGCCATCCAAAAAATAAAAATAAAAATAATTAACAAATGTAGACAAGTTTAAATAGATATGTATTTTTTTTAATTACAAAAATACTGTTAAATTAATTCTTTCTTGATTTTTTGTTGTGAAATGTAACGAAAATGTTACACCTTTTGAAGAATATTTTACTTGTAACGTTAGTAATGTAGTTTTGAAACTATTATATGAAGGACTAGCGGTACCCGCACGGCTTTGCCCGTGGTATAAAATTAAAAGTTCATTTGTAAAAAAATGATATAGCAGAAAAAAATACTCTATTTTAGTTATAATTCAACTATAATTCCTTCAAAGTATGATATAAAAATTTGGTATGGACCCTACACTACTTCCTTTTACGTGTAAATTTCTTAGTAGATGCCTTAAGTGCTAAAATAGTGCTTGAAGTGAGTAAGATAACAATTCAAACATTTGCATCCCTAGTTTGCCACGAAACAATGCAAAAAAATGTTTTACAATGATTAATCTCCTAAATATCGCCGATTTTAACATCATTCAGTAGATTTTTCGCAAAATATCGCCAATAGCGCCAAATTGAACCCAAAAAAAATTTTTTTTCGCTAAATTTATTGCCAACTTGTCGCCAAATTGGCGTCAAACACTTGATGACCAAAAGCTTGGCGAGATATCGCCAAGTGGTCGCGCCAATTCATATCACTTTGGTCTGCATTGAAAGCCCTGATTGCCCCATAAAAGGGGTAAATCACCCCCTTGGGGACATTCGAATGCAACCCCAAAGATAGGTGCACAAAAATAAGCCAAAAGAAAAAATAAGAAATTTTGTTGCTCACAGAAACCAACAGAAATCTTACCAAAGTTTAAAAGAAGAAGAAAGTTTTCTTTCCTAACTTCAAAAACAAAATAATACATTTTCCGAAATGACATACTTTAGAAAGAACGTTGCAATATCGCAATAAGATAGAAGTAAATATACTGAAATAGAATTGAATGCCAAATTGTAAAAAAGTCGCCAAAAAAATAATTTTTAATATTGTCTTTCATTATTTATTAAATGCAATTATTGCTGCAAATTACAGTCCAACAATAAATAATCACATTGCAAAAGTATATTTGGAGCAATTTTTTCTTTTAAACTCAACTGATCCTAAAAATTTTAAGTATTAGTCATAGAAATTTCGTGCATTATTCTTCACAATGATAATAAAAACAATAAACATCGACAAAGATCAACCAGCAAACGATAAATTAAAAGCTAAATTCGTTCACTCAAGCCATTTGCTGCAATTTATATTGAAATAAATTAATAATGAAGTAAAATATGTTTTGCAGACGATAAATTTAGAATGGTATCCTGTATTTTAAGGAAAGGACTCGATTTCTCATTTGATTGACAGGTGCCATCTTATTACGGTTTTTAATATTTCATTTGACTAATTTTAATAAGGCTTGGAGTTTGGATTGTTACAAAAACAAATACATTTTTAAAATTATTAAGGGAAAAAGAACGAAATAAAAACGTAACCATGGTAACAACATGAAAAGTTGATTTCCGTTGATAAAATAATTCATTTCATCTCTATTTTCAAACAAATTTTATTCGCGAGCAAAGCCATTTTAGAATCGTTTGGCTTGCTTTACTGAAGGTAAGCCTTGAATTTCGGGATTCTAAAAACAATTGTTACAGCTCTCCTGATGATCGTAGAAACTTCGAAAAAACGTCATTTTGTGCAGAAAATTTCAAGCTTTCGAATGACATTAGACTTGAAAATGTGTATGGAATATTTCTTCCCTATTTTATCGAATTTCCTCTAAGAATTCGAATAGAAAAAGAACGAAATGGAACGTTCGAAAAATCGCTTCGAGGTGCAAAACTACATGCTACAAACTAATTTTGTGCCAAGTGGCATGAAAATCGACCGAACGGTTTTGGCGCTACGCGCGTAACAGACAGACAGACAGAAAGAAAGAAAGAAAGAAGGACAGACAGAACCACCTTCAGCTTTATTATTAGTAGAGATATAACATTCTATTGTACTTTTAGCTTTCAGAAAAATAAAGTAATTAGAGAAAACTTTAAAAAAGGGTGGAAAAGAGGAAAAGAAAAAGATTATAAAATGTTCAAGAAAACAGACAAAGAGAGAAAGAGAGAGAGAGATAGAGAGGGAGGAGGAGGGAAGGGGCGAGTATTTAAAAACATTGTTTTAAACTCGGGTAAAATGTGCGAAAGTCTGCTCGTAAGTACGCCCCTACCTACTTACTCCCACTTGAATTATCCGATTTAACTATGATGAAAAAAAATGTTCCGAAAATGATTTTGATTGGACAATTCAGTCTTTTGTTGGATTTATCTATTTGAACGAGCCTTTGCTTGATTTGAACAGTTCAACATATGGCTGCAAGAAAATTATAAAACACTTTAAAGCACTTGATCAAAAAAATAAAATAAAAATAAAAATAAAAAATAAATAAATAAATAAATAAAAACAAGCATCAAAATTTGCTATTGATGATAAAACTATTTCACACACTGTTGTTAATTAGAAAGATATTTTATCTTGCTTATAAAAAGGTAATTACTTTTCTCTATGCGAAACGAAAAGTAAAGGTTTTCATTACACATATTTTTCAACTGTGGAAAACGCCTTTACAAATACATTGTCTCTAAACTTCAAACCATGAATAGAAAGAAATTTAATTATTAAATTGAACTTTTTACAGCGTCTGTATAACTTTTTTATTTTGTCGGGAAAAGAACAGAAAATGTCGATTATTTTGTTGTGTTTTATTTAGTTGATTTTCTTTTAATTTTAGGAAGACTAAGAAAATAGTTTTGTTCTACATATTTTTTTCAATAATGATACTGAAGCATTCAAAGTTAATTTCTAGTAAAGAAAAATCTTACTTAATTAAAATAGTAAATTTCATTAGTTAAGATTGGGAAAAATACTGTTTTTACATATAGAACTTGGCTTTAAAAATAAATAAACAAATGTAGCTTTTTAGAAATTCTAAAATGTAAAGTTAATTAATTTGGAGTAAATTCCAAGCATTTCAACTCGTTTCCTTTATTAAGCTAAGTAAGATAACTTTGCATAGAAAAAATACTTTTTCAAAGCATTTTTACATAGAAAAAAATAGAAAAGAGCACACTTAAATGTGTTATGAAACGCTTCTTTTACCAGTGACTCATAAAGTTCTGAAAGAAAACTTTATTGCATAAACATTTATTACGTAACTACTAGAAGTTTTTAGATTTTAGGATAGTAGTTATGAAATATAGGGGAGAGCGGGGCTAAAAGTTCCGTTTTTTGATCAAGCTCAAAATTCGTTTTGAAAACTTTGTTCAAGAATTAATATTCCGAGGTTAAAACTTAGTATTATATGTCCCTTTGATATACAGACTGTTTTTTGAGTTGTATTTTGTAAGGTTTTTTAATAATTAATTTTATAGCAAGTAAAGTCGAAAAGGAACAACTAACCCCGTCTTGGGGCAAGTTGTTCCGTGGTTGGGGCAAATTGTTCCGATATTAACAAGACGATGAATAACGATGCTGATTTCGAATTTAACCACGTTGCGAGATGAATAACTCCTTAAAAACATAATTTGTATTAAAAAAACAATGGTTGATATTAGTATGACTTTATGTACGGCTTTATGGCTGTATGTACGTATGTTATGCATGTGCGTATGTAGGTATGTCGCGTAACTCAAAAACTGTATACCGTAGAAGATTCTAATTTGATATGTTGGCATTGAGGGAGGTCTAGTTGTGTACCTCCCCTTGTGGTTGCATTCGAATGTTCCCGGGGGGGGGGGGCTTACCCTTCTTTGGGGTAAATCAGTGTTAATTTTAATATAGACAAAAGTGATATGAATTGGCGCAATCACTTGACGATATATCGCCAAGCTTTTGGTCGCCAAGTGTTTGACGCCAACTTGGTGACAGCTCGCCAAGTTGGCGACAAATTTGCCGAAAAAAATGATTTCTTGAATTTCGGTTCAATTTTTGCGCTATTAGCGATATTTTGCGAAAAATCCACTGAATGCTGTTAAAATCGACCATATTTAGAAAATTAGTTTACGCTCAAGAAAAAAAATGGCAACCCATTTTTATTCAACTTTTTTTTTTTTACCATTCATTTTTTTCACGCTAATTAGAACAGACAATATCTGTAAATCCAATTTGAAATTAATTTTTACTAACTTAAAAACGCCTGTATCTTTTTGCCGGGTGAAGCGGTTAGTAATTTCCAAAGCTGCGCGAGAAAATTTCCTTTAGGACGTATTTTCTTCGATCTTTCTGATGAGACCTTTGCTTTGAGGCTTTTCCTGTTACGACGGGATTTAAAACTTTTTTTGGCGATTGATTTCTTTTTTGCACTAGATGCCGGCAAAATATCGACTTTAATAATGCAATCGGGACTTATAGACACGCGTTGTTTGACAAAAGTTTTATTCTCAAGGTAGACCGTGCAAAGCCGGGCAACGCATCTAGTAAATAGTAAATTATAACACATTAATATGGTAAAATACAGTTAATACAGTGCAACAAATGAAAATTACATAGAATAACTAACAGCTTCAACAGCTAATAAGCTAAGATAATTGGTTCAGTCTTCAGTTATAACAGGGAGCTATCTAGAACTTCTAATACGATTCTCCGAAATTATGACTGTTATATCAAAGTATGAAACATATTTCGATAGCTTACATGGTTCGCTTTTCGAAAATTTTATATCTAATATATATTTATCGGATAGACTGAATATTTCTGGATTTATGTTTGATGAAATCTCACTCTCGGTCTTCACAGTAGCATATAATATTTATTTATATGTGTATTAAGTCACTGCATCACTGGTTCAGATCAACAGGGCAAGACGTTTCTTCGGGATAGTTGCTAATTTTTCTGGGGCAAGTTGTTCCGCGGAACAACTTGCCCCCAAAAAAGGGAACAACTAGCCCCAAAAGCACATGTCTTTAAAACATTAAATTATAGGTTAGATAACGAAACATAAATAATTTCAGCGTAGGATATAAGGGTACACAATCTATCTTCATGTAAAAAAACCAAAAAGCTAAACATTAACTATTCAATTTAGGGCGAAAGACCAAAAACACCAAAAACAAAAATATTTACTTTCGTAAATCAGTAATGCACGTGCTCGGCTTTTGATACACCGGACGCCACTGGGCTGGCTAAAATGGCCGCCATTTGTGCACTATAACATTCTATTTCACGACGTATTTACAAAATACATGTATCTTTTTTCTTAGCTGAGTTATTTCAAAGGGAACAACTTACCCGCGGAACTTTTAGCCCCGCTCTCCCCTACTTAAAATTGTCTTTTATTTAAAAGGTTCTCAAATACAAAAAATGTGGCAATTAAAAGTTTATTGTATTTCATAAAAGATTAAAACCGTGTGCGGTGGCTTTGTATTTTTTACAATGAATTTGGGACATTATAATTTAGGATAATGTTGTTTTTTTTCCTCTTCCGATAAGAATACAATATTTTACAATGTTCATAATAAAAGTAATAATAATAAAAATAATAATAATAATAATACCGTATTACCCCGCATTACCCGGCATGCCGAAAAATTCAAGGGTTACCAGATTTTCAGTAACCCTTGCCTGGTCCTTTCCGGCATGCCAGAAAAATAGAGGTTAGAAAATAAAATTTGATTTAATACTATAATAATAAATATATGTGCAACTTTATATATATATATATATCATCTTATAAACAGTTTTATTTTGCAATATTAATTAACAATACCATTTCTGTTATTACGACAATAAAAATCTTAATGAATTATTTTATAAAAATTAAATTAAAACTAAACAAACATTTGTGGTCCTAAAATTTAAATATTTCAGTTACACAAAGAATTTACTACAGCTATTCAATAAATAAAAAAAAAACTTACATCTCTAAAATTAACTAAAAATAATTTATTAAAACAAGTCATGGACGAATAGCTGTGACAATGATTGCTTTTGAATCCATTATTTAATTGGCATATAAAAAGATCCGTAACTAATGACCATCATTAATAAGAAACAAATATTAATTTTAGTATTGGTTTGATTTCGAAAAAGAGGTTACTTTCGAGATTTATTTTTTTCTCCTCAAAGTCGTTTGCTCTTTGATTGGAACTGAACTGAGAAGTTTGTTGGAAAATGAACCTCGAGTTATACGGCATGGAGGAAAATTCGAGTTTTCTGGCATGCTGGTCAACCTCTTTTCCCCGACATGCCGGCTAATGCGGGGTAATACGGTAATAATAATGACTAAAATAATAACAAATATAATAATAATAATATTAATAAATGCATTTATGAGCTTTTCCCTCCAGACTTCTCTGACCACAAGAAAAGTTCTCCGGTGATATTTTTCGTATAAATGACAATAACAGCTTACTTCCAGATATATGCTCTATTTTTGAACATTTAACTTTTTTTAAATTTTGGTATTAGCTACATTTTTTATTGTGCACTATACCTATTTCGTGCATTTTTCTTATTATTTTATGTTTATTGAGAAATAGCGTAAAAGGAAACATGAAGTATTTTTCGTCTAAAATAGTACAATATAATACTTTAGTTAGCAGAAATGGTAGCATGTCAATAAAATTAAGCCAGAATGTTCTTCTAATTTACGTTTATCCTTAAACCAATATGGAATAAATAATGTTTTTTACTACATTTATTCAAAAAATCATTTCTAAAACCAAATAACGGTGTGACAAAATATATAATAATATTTTTAACATTTAAAAAGAACTTGAATCACTGATGTGTCTAACACAAAATGAATTCTTCAAAATAATCTATGCGATATCAAGCAATTTATTTCTTATCCAACATATTATTTTCTCTTGCTTATGTATCAATACTTTCCGTATGGCAGAAAATTTCAGTGAATACTTTTGTAACACATTTATTGCCTGTTATTAATTCTAGAATTTCTGAATATTTTATGGAATAACTGGGTAAATTAGATGCTTTTGTTAACTTGTTGCAACTAGTAACTGAATTATTCAATTATTTTGTAAATGTATTGGTTCATATAAAAATTGAGTTTTGCATTTTATTTAGCTACATGCACGTTAACTACTTAAAATGAATGCTTTCTTTGGATTATTTTTTCTTTAAAAGTAAACATCCACTAAGTTTGGTTTAGTAATGATTGCAACAGAAATTTAATTAGAAAATTGAAATTACCAATACGTAATATTTAATGATTACAAAACCAATGTGTCCTTCTACTGAAAGGTTTACTAGTGAAAACTTTTAATTAAATTCTTTAAATCAAACTGTTGCTCGGATTTTTTCTAAACTCAAGCTTACCTTCTAAAAGCTTTCTTTTCTTATATACTAGAGTAGTTTCTTCTAAAATCAAGTTTGTTCAGAGTATGCATTACAGTTCTTTAGGAAGCAGAACGTTAAGAAAGTTCTTAAGAAATTTCCAGACAACAATGCTTCCGGAACTAAAAAAAGGGGGAGAGGGTTGCCCATTACTTTAGAAACGAGTTTTTGAAGCTATTGTGACTTGAATAGAAGCGAAAAAAGTAATTTTGAAAACTTCACAAGATTTTTTTTTTCCTTTTGAATTCATCAGAGTTGATGTACTAGGGTTTTTTGATTACAACACATTGTGTTCACTAAAGTTTACAATATTACTTGAGTGCAGAATTATTTGGAAGTATTGAAAATGTAAAATAATTGTTTCGAAGTGTTGCTCAAAGTTTTCAAGTTACTCTTTCCGTGTATTTTTGTTTGTTTCCGTAACTTTATTTTTATAAATACATTTAGTTACAGCTCATTAATATAAAAAATACTTTTTAGAACAATTTTTGAGAAATGCATTTATTATTAAAAATGTAACGAATGGTTTTCAATATATCCTATAACCAGGGACGTCATTTTAAAACTTTCCAGGGTGTGGGGGGGGAAGGGTGCATACACAATGTAAAATTTACCAAAAAGTGGCAAAAACCACGCCCGCTTATATGCCAATACATTGATTTCCCACAGTCGGGGGGGGGGGGGGCAATTAACCCCCCTGCCCCCCTCCTCCCAAATGACGGGCCTGCCTATAAGTCATTGTGAGGGTTATTATCGTCTTTTTTGTGGCTTTCCTGAGTGAAGAGTTTTCCGTAAGTTTTCGTGACTCTTAGTATTCTTCTTCTGTTTCTGTTCAAAATGTAACAACTGGGATACAATCCCAAAGAGGTCATGGGCCTATCTCATAAAGTCATGAACTGTATAGCACAGGTATGTTTAGAAGCCTTGAAATTAGACCTTGAAATTTTTATGAAAAACAAAATGACCAAGAAGAGCCTAAAAGAGTTATCAAAACCTTTTTTTCTTTAAACTATACATTAAAGAACCTTAATTTGCAGTTTCTATATATTCAGAAACATGCGATACTGACACTTTTTTGAGCAAATAAGGAGTTGTTTAAATTATGTATAGGGGAAGACCGCCTATATTGGACCCCCTAAGAACAGGAGGCCTGTGTCGCTCAATGTGAAGCAAAACAAAAATACAAAATAGGGCATCGAGAGCTAAATTTAATCAGGAATCACCCTAGGAGCTTATATTTTCTAAAAATATGGAAATTATTTTTTAAAAAATTATCTTACAAAAAGTTGCAAAAGTTCAATTTAGGAATATATGCGCCTATATTGAACCATGCGCTTCCTAAATTGGACCGTACCAGGAAATCATAGAATAATTTATATTTGAACTATACATCTTTTTTCCAGGATTTGCAATAGAATTTCTTTTGCTTCGGTCTCATTTAGGCAGTGTTGATACACTCACCGATGGCATTTCATGCATTTAATCATGTTTTGCGCTTCATCTCTATGACAAATATTGCAATAACAACTGTTTCGTGCAGTTTCTTGCTTATTCTTGTGTGACTTTTTCTGTGCTATGCTTCTTTCATACGGTGTTAGGATGATTGCTGAGATAGCCTTCCTTTTTGTTCTTTCTATTTTTTAGGTAAATTGATATGTGAGCTTGGCCTTTACAAAATCATAGTTGAAGTTGACGATCATGCTTTGATGAGAACTATCCGCTGATTATGCACAGCTTGTACTAATTTAAGTCGTAGCTAGTTCTTGTACATGGTGTGCAACAGTACAACTTACACCGAACATGTAGCCTGCTCACTTTGAGTAGTTTTATCTGGACTACTTACCTCGAACTCTGCTCCAGCCAAGTCAATGACGCTAAACACATGTCAATTAACAGGACAAACTCCTGTTCTTTAGAATCAACTCACTGCATTTGCCATAGCCTTGATTGAGGTTTACCCATAAGAGTTACCAAACAGTTCTTCTATTCGATATTGGGTAATGGATCTCATTGGATGTTCTCGCATCCATGTATCACACGCTCGATTAAAATATGTAGACAAAGGCTGAAAAAAGATAACATCTTGCATGGTGTGCTTAAAGAGAAAGCATTATTGTATCGCTCTCGTTTAATACATCTGTGCCCTTGGTTTAACGGTTTTGATGAAATATTGTATCAATTGTGTGAGTTATCGTTTGCGATCCAACCTTTTTTTGAACAAGCATATTGCTCACCGTGGGGTGCTTTTACGATAAGCACATACATGGAACGTATTATTTTGAAAATATGCATGGGGAGGGAGGGGGTGTAACAATTATGTTGCACTCATGCAGCAAATAGCAAGTGTGTTTCTAACACGTTCACCACACATTAGTGCTCCAAACTGGTGTTTACCTTTATACGTCAATATATTTCAGGGCATTTGGACTGTAAAAAAAAAGTTTCATCTACATTGAACATTTTAGTAGCATATTAATTGTTTCTTTTTAAAATCTTTTCGAACAAATCGAAGAATTTCATTTTTTTTCCTCGGTAAACCAGCACAAATTTTATTTAAATTAATAGCTATGTTTAACAACCTAAAACTGCAACTTAATGGAAAAAGAGAAAAAAAAAGCAAATATTTCAAGAATTTGCAGCTTTTAGAAAATGTGCTTGATAAAAAAATGAATATCGCGAATAGGGGTTAAAGTATGCTTAAAATAACTTGATGGAAATAACTACGCTATTAAATCAGATGAGTCAATTATTTAATGTTACAATTAATAAAAAGTCTTGCTTAAAATCATATCCTTAAATTGGACCACTGGTCCAATATAGGAAAATTTTTTCGGTCCAATAAAGGAAAACATGTCATTTTTTATTCTTCAGCTTATTTCTCTGTCAAAAATTATCGCAATCGCGCATGTAAATACATAGATGTGATCCTTATTAAACAAAGATTGTCATGCTATAACAGCAGTTTACCTCAGTTTACAAGTTTTAGTACTATCTTACTAGGTACAAGTCCGCAAAATAAGATTTTACACGTTTCCAACATAAATCATGCCGTAACTCACGCTACGCAGTTCGAAGACTTGTGAAACTTCATACACATTGATTTTATTCCTAAAACTTCATGTGTCTACCGTCAAAGTGTAGTATAGAGCTCTGTACTAGATTTTAAGCCCGAAGTCCAATTTAAGCAGTGGTCCAATATAAGCGGTCTTCCCCTAAAATGTTCAGACTATCTTGTGCTAAAAGTTGTTTTTCATTTATTTTCCGTCATTTTTTAGCTCCCATCATTCAGGGCGGGTTTTTGAGTAAAACACAATTCTTACAAAACAAAGTTAGGTGAAACGTCGAGGGAGTTCAGGAGTATCTTGAAAAATAATTTGACTGTTACTTCTATCAGTCACCATTTGGGCTTGGAGCTCATAACACCTCAAACCCTTCACTTCATGTATCTATTTTTTCTTGGTGTTATTTTTTCCATATTAAACAACATTTCAGATTGATTATGCTATAGCAGTGGTTCTCAAGGGGGGCTATACCGCCCCCTGGTGGGCGGTGGGAAGATGTTGAGGGGCGGTGAACATATTTTGGGCAACAGCGGGGCGGTGGACAGATTTTGGACTTTAAGGGGGCGGTGGGTATATTTTCAAATGTGCTCATGAGGATATGTTTTGGGCGGAGGTGGCAGGAAACCCTCATCTCTTATATCACTAAGGGATAGCTTAAAAATTTACTGTCTGGGGATATATCCTGATCTTTCTCCTAACGTCACGAAGGATAGCCTAATATTTGCCAATAGCACTTGAATTTGAGAGTCACCTAACTTACCGATTTTTTTGTCGTTAGAGTATACCCCTAACAACATCAAAGGTACATAACAATCGCATTGTTCATGGTGCAATGTGAAAAAAAAATCCAGAGAAAACTCCCAAACCTTTACCATTCCCTCATCATCAACAAAAATAATTTAAATTTTGCGCTTTTTATACTTCAATTTCGGAGAACGCTGGAAGAAGCTCTGACCTCCTAACATGTCAAAACTCAGCCTGAAAATAACTTCAATTCCGAAAAATCTTTATAATTGACCTCTTTCTCCCTAGTTAATGTTACCAAAATCTGCCTAAAATTACGTCAATTTTAAATCTTTCACCAGCTTTCCGGCTTTGTTTTTTCCTTTCCGCATTAAAATCCTATATCCGTACGTAATAAATAGGGGATGCGTATTTCATAGTTGCAAGCAAATAAGAGCAACACTGTTTGGGATCGGACTGTTCAAGGAACAATTTGAACGTAATGTATTTTTCAAAATGTATTGGTGTTCAAACAAAAATGTTGAAAATGGTGCATTTTTATTTTAAACCGTGTTGTTCTGTATACCTTGACTGCATAGGAGCAGAGCACGATTACATCTGTGACTTTTGTAAATAGATTCGAAACAGAAATGTAATTCACACTTAATGTGAAACATTATAGCTACATACTTAAGTATAAAAGCATTATTATTATTTTTTTCATTATTTAATTTCTTTATCTGTGGTCTGATAACAGTGTTTTATAAAGTTAATTAGTATGTCAATGGTTAACACCACCTATTCAATATTATTCGCATTTGCAATTCTTTTTTAAACATTTTTTTTTTTTAATTTAGAAATAAAAAGTTTTTTTTTTTTTGGAAACACATTTTATTACAATTAGTCTTAGTATGTATTCATGATGATTTTGAAGTTTTTTATTAAAAAAAAACAAAAAGTTATTTTGAAAAATGTAAATTGTATTCCATATTACCCTCCTCTCATCTACAGAAAGAAAAAAAAAGTCTTTGAAAAGTGTTACTTCATATTATGATGCAAAATGGCTCATTTAATTCGAATATAACAAATTTAAATGGCTAAGTTGAAATCCCTTTCCCCAAAAATGCAAAAATTTGAGTAAAAATTTCACACCCGTGCAAATTAACTGAGAAAAAGTGGATGATATCAGATTCTGCGAGCCTTTTAAAAATGTGGTTGAAAATTGGAGAAATGTTCCAATGTAATTTAATTATAGCAAATAATTTATGTAGAAATTTAATATAATTACTTGCTTAGTCTACTTTAAAAGTATTTTTTCGTTCGAAGAAAATTAGAAGTCTTGCTGGTTTATCCTTTTAGGGGCTGCATCATTATTTTATCTTCAATTGAAAGCAAAAATCAAACATTATAAAAGGGCCATTCCACGTGATGGAACGGGAAATTTGTAGCTGTTTTTTCAGTAGATTTTGTTCCATAAATACAAATAAAACAAGCTAAGAATTTTTTGTTGATAGCGCAACAGTTAAGATTTGTCATAAGAATAACATGGAAAGTCAAAATATAATAGTTTTAAGGAAAATGATTCAAGGATGAGCAATATAATGCCTGTAACAGAACGGGACTCATACGATACCCATTCTGTCACAGGCATTTTAATGCTTAAAATTCGGTTATTTTTAAACAAACAACTAATTTTAAATTTTCTACGTAATTCGTATGACAAGTCTCTGCCGTTGCTACCAGCAAAAAAAAATCCTACGGTATTTAATTTGGATTCATATAACAAAATCTACTGACAAAACAGAACTAAATATCCCGTTCCGTCACGTGGAATGGCCCAAAAGTTAAACACATTTCAAAGTCCGAAAAATTAAGTTAACCATTTCAAAGTGCTACAAACACTCCAAAATTTCTTATTGTACCAATAATGCACCTGATTTTCTAATATTTAAAGCGGATGGAAAAGTAAAAAATAAAGCACAAATACTAATTTATTTTAAATCATCCCAACACATATTTAACTGCAATATCATCATCACATATTTGATTTTTCTTCGAAATTAATAAATCGTTTTTGTGCTTTCAAAAAATGTATTACAAATTGTTTTAACATACAGATAGATATGACGACCAGCTATAAGTGCATTGCGTTATTGCGTGTGGGATATGAAGGCGAGAGTGTATGCCCAACTAATGTTTTCTGGGTAGTCCAACAATTTGTTATCGATATTCGATAACAGTTTTCGTGAGAATAACGAGCGAGTAACATGTATAACAATACTATTTATTCATAAGATGAATTATATTGTTTCAAATTCCGCTCCAAAAATACCATTGATTTCTTTGCGTGAAATTCTGCTTCATTGAGTTTAGACTAAGCGTTCAAACTTTTATGCATTGTTAACTTGAGGCACATTATTTTACTTTGTTTAAATATTCTGCTTAACGAGACAAATAGAAATAAATTATTGAACTGCTTTAATGTGGAATTCGTCAACTACATATCTAAGCTCAGTGGTATGCGTTATGGAGAAAATTCATGGATGTTAAAACTGAAATTGAGTTTTAAGCTCATAGTGCGAAACTGCAGATAATTCATTCATTTCCGGAATTCTATGTATCCAAAAGTGTTGCACGATTAAAGATGAGTAGTATATGAAAATAGCCACAAACTCTACAAGATGTGGAATTGTGTAAACCAGGTGCAATATGCGTGCATTAGTTTCAAAGAAAGACGTCACAAGAATACTTAAAAAAAATGTTTTACTTAATCCATGTTGCTCATCTATTCTTGCAGTACTTTTGGGGTATATTAATGAAGTTGTTGATGTATTCCCACTACCGAAAGATTTGAAAGTGCTGAAGTACTGATCCATGTGGTACATATGGAGGACCAGGACATTACCAGGACGACTTCAGACGTTACCAGGACGTAACACGAGAAAAAGACTTCATTTTCTTGTTTTGTGTATTGTACTTGTACTAGCACCCAGTTAACACAATTTCAAATCTTAATGGGTTTATGGTTATTTTCATGTATTAATCATAGTTGTACGTGCAAGCACTTTTGTATTTACAGTGTTTTGAAAACGAAACAAACACCTGTACTAACACTACGATAATGCAGAAATGCCCGACATTTTTTTTTACGTAAAAATAGCACTTCATTTTAAGATTGAATATTTACATATGTACTGCATAAATCTTTTTTATTCATATGCCATGAAAAGGGAAGAAATGAAAATCCAAAGTCTGTTGTTATGATTTATATGTGCTTATTATTTTAACACGAAGTTCGTATCTCTTTTTTTTTTCCGAAACCTGTATGATTTCAAATTTGTAACACTCTGTTTTGCTCAAACAATATCACTATGTTCGTGTGTTTTTTTTTTCTTGCAATGCCCGATCGATCTCAAAAAGAAGACCACAAAGAGAATGAAAACTCTTTTATTTGGAATATGTACATACACCTTCCAACTACTTTTCGAGATAGTCGCCGTTCCGATTAAGACATTTGTCGTAGCGCGGTGCCAATTTTTCGATACCCTCGTGTAGAAGGCAGCCTCTTGTGATTTCAGTTAGTTCTGTACGCTGGTCTGCAGCTCGGTGTCGGAGTCAAACATATGTCCTCTTAAGGCCTGGTTTCCAAGAATGCGTTTTCCCCGCTCCGCTGTGCGTCGATGACGTCAGTGTCCGTTTCGACGGGGAGAAATGCGTCCCGCAGCGCAAGAGTGGTTTCCTAGACAACGCACTGGACGGCGTCAGACGCGCACGAAAAACTGCCCAAACTAGATTCCAGAAGCGCGGGAAATCGAGTTTACAGAAGAGAAGCGCGGGAAATCGAGATCGCTGATCGCACTATACGCGAAAATGGATTGCACGATTCGCAAAAAAATATTATTATGCCTACTCCTTGAGGAGGAAGAAACTGAAGAATTTATTGAAATGGAGATGCTTCCTCGGGAAGAAATAGACCCGATTTTTGGAGACAGGGAAACAGAAGAGTGCTACAATCCAGTGTTTCTTTCAGGCATCTCTCCGGGGGGCACTGCCCTCCCGGAGAAAGTCAACTGCCCCCCCCCCCGGAGGAAAACTCAGTTTGTACTAACATACAAAAAAAT
>JAXGGA010009783.1:0-49861 GCA_038373865.1 Uloborus plumipes
CATGAATTGCAATTTTGCATTTTTAAAATAGTTTTTTAACGATCCCCAACGTCTCTTTTCGTTAGACGTCGGCAGGTGTGCAGTGCATGCTCATACTTTATCATTCGGTAAAATTAAGTGTCTCATTCAGCGAATTGAGGGTTTACCATCTCCCAAAAATTTCGTTTGGGGCGCCCTTGGACGGTTTATGACTCATGAGCAGGGTACGATCAAGCCAAAAAGTGATGCCCAGGACCTGGTCAAATTTTGGTGCCCCTCTCACAACAAAATCTGCACACTTTCAAATTAGTTGCTTTCAAAAGAGGGTAAAAAGAAAGAAATTTACCCCATTTTGTTGCCCTTCAAATTGTGGTACCCAGGTCCACGGACCTGTAGGACCGTGCGTTAATCAGGCCCTGCTCATGAGCCCCCGTTGACGCGACCTAAGGTAGCCTAAAACTGTTGACTTTAATTTCATAAAATTAGAGACAACCGCAAATCTCCTTTTTGGGTCCGAATATAGTCCTTATGACTCCCTCCCTTCCTCTTAGTTTGCTCCTATCCTAACCTAATACTGCAAATCCAGGCAGAGAAGTAGAGGAGCAAAATTCTTTCGCTTTGCCAATACGCGTTTGAATAAGAAAAAAGGTCTTTCCCATCTTTTAAAAAAAAAAAAAAACTTTTTACGGGAGTTCTGAAACCAAAATCTCTTTCCTTCTTTTTGGCAAAAGAGATTTTGCTCAGATATTAATGGGAACTTGGACTTATTGACCACAGTAGATTTAATGTTCATCAGTCAGCATTAGCACTGCCAGTATCGAACCCACGACCGTTTGAATACGAGGTCAGTGACTGAGAAATCAATACCGAACTACTTCGGCTATTATTTTATTTATTTTTCTTATTTTCTTTTAAAACAAATTATTGAAGATATGAATATTCTATGTCCTGTCCTGGAGCAAGATACTTTTTCAACCAACAGGAGATGGAGATGCTTACTGCTATGAGGAAGATATCCTTTGGGTTCTCTTGACAGCTGGTCTGCATCGCCAGAGCGCAATCGGCTATGACGTCAAGCGTCAGACCTTGTACCAGTTCGTACATGTCGAACATATCTTTCTTCTCTGCATGTTTGCCCACCACGTCCAAAGTGATATCAATCTGAAAGGGTGAAAAAGTTTTTCAACAGTTCTTGAACTGTCTAACAAATTATTAAATACATTGATGAAGGAAAGAAAGAAAAATCAATCTGGAAAATTGGATCAAGCTTCAGACAATTCCGGACTTTTTTCATTATAATAAAACCAATATTATTTTGCTACCATAATAAATATAAC
The DNA here is from genome assembly GCA_038373865.1 of Uloborus plumipes. Classification (NCBI taxonomy): domain Eukaryota; kingdom Metazoa; phylum Arthropoda; class Arachnida; order Araneae; family Uloboridae; genus Uloborus; species Uloborus plumipes. The sequence goes on from JAXGGA010009783.1 coordinate 1,317, forward strand.
ATCTATGTTACAAGCAGAGATTGAACACATGACTAGAAGTGGATGAAATTCAGTATTTCCTTTCTTCGACATGAGTTTTGAAAATGTGTAGTCTCTTTATAAAACTGTTGCAAGAATCCTTGGTCCGAAACTTTCCACTGAGAGAGCTTTCGGGAAAAGATGTGGCGTGGTCAATTTTTCTATGATTTTGCTAATAGGTTCCCCCCTCCCCTCCAGCCTTCTTATTTTGTACCGCACAAGACTGGATTGCGCAGCCTCGGGAAATGAGCACCTCCTTTTCGATGTGCGTAGCAAAACAATGAATAGTGTTAGTAAAGAGGCAGCTGGAGAGGGTTGTTGTTATAATAAAAATGTTTTGCTTAGGAAACTCAGATATATCTATTCGACTAGTAACCACCATTAAAATTTTGCAATGTACACTGTACAGCTCAGTGATTTTCATTTACCTTTTTATTGACGATTTGAGTCATTAGTCTTATTTTGGCAGAACTGAAAGTCGGAGTTAGAATAGACCGAACTTCTTTCCAGCGCTTGTCCTTCAATGCAAGGACCGTCTTGTTTAGAGGGCTGATATCCAGAAACATCTCAGGTCGATTGGTGAAGTGTTGGAAATCTTTGATCATAACCTGGAATAGCAAAACAGAAATGGAATAAATACTGGAAATTGTTAACATTTAAATGGAAGCATTGACAAGATGGTAAAACAGAAACAAAATAAATGAATAGAATAATGTTGCTGGAAGGAACCTGAAATTAACATTCATTTTAATGTATAGCAAAGCATGAAAATGATTGACATAAGTTAGGTTCAAACTGCGTGTACTCAATGTACAGAAGATGGTAAAAACTACATGAAATAAATCTGATAATAATGAGTAATAGGTTGGTAATTCAAAAGGGAAATGTGACTCAGTATGATCACCCTACAGGCGCGACAGTTATCGTTGTAAAAGGTTCAATAATAAGATTTCTTTTTCAATTTATTTTTTTTTATTGTGTCTAGTTTGGTCGAGATTCTAGAAACGTTATTGTCAACTTTAATAATGTCTTAAGCGAGACAGTTTAGCCTGAACATCGCAGACAGACACTAAATTTTATAATGAGAAGAACTAAATTATTATTGACCAATGTGCGCTTCGTAAGTTGGAAGCATATTAAATACCTCAATCCAAGCGTGTACTCATGTTATAAGAGTCAAACTAGTTTTAGTACATTCTAAAAATAGCTCTTTTAAAATATCGTGGTTTTCATTTTCTAATCAAAGAAAATGTGTACGACGGAATACATGCTTTTTCTTTTTCGTTCAAAAAGAAAGAGACTAGCAGCAGTTGTCCACCAAACTATTTTCCAAAATCAGTTTCTATGTAGAAAGAAGTTTTCCGAGGGAAATGTTTATTCTACTAGAAAGAGTTATACTACCGTGGGCAGGTCAATGGCAATATCTTCCAGAAACAGCTGTAAAATATTGAAGTTTGAAGTATTTTCCATGCTTTATTTGCAGCAGAAATCAACAAAGCATGTTTAAGTGCAAAAGCAATGAAAAAATAGTGTATAAGGCCGTTTACCTGACCAGGGCAGTATAATGCGCTCAATGTAGCACATATGTACTTCTTCCAGCAAAGCAGGAAAAAAAATAATTTTAGAATAATTAAGCCAGATACAGTAAGAGCATTTTTAATATTACTGTTCGTTTCTAAAAATCAGTGGAAATATATCATTCGTCATACGATTTTAGTAAACTATAATGTTGCATTAAAAGCTGGATTCATGTTTTCCTTCATATTTTACATTTTTCATTAATATTTTATTACATGTCACAACGCTATAGTCCTTATTGAAATGAGTAGTCCTGTTGGATCCTAAGTGGCATTCTAAATCAAAAGCTCTTTAACTTAACTCAGCAAACCTGAACAAATTATGAAAGATAATGCAGCTTCTGTAACAGCTTAAGAGCAAGCAATTCAGACAAACTTACCTGTTTCAGCATATCCAGATCTTTGACGACTACGTAAGGAAGTTCACCCAGATAATACCCGAAGACATCCCCGTATTTCTGCAGCCATCCGGTAATGATGCCGTTCGGCGTGGGCTCCGACTTGAGGATGCTCATGTTGCCGGACAAGAAAGAAGGCTCCGGTCCAGGAATGCCGTATCTCTTGAACAATCGCAGCCGGTGGTACCTGTTGAAAGCCCAGCGTCCGATCACGACGGACAGGTACGAGAAGAGCACGATGCAGACGGCGATGCTGATCTCCATGGCTGTATTGGTAAGAGAGAGAAATGAGTGATGGCCATAGGCGTCACCGAGGTCTTATTATTGGGGGGGACGGACTTTGATCTCATTTTGACTTCAAAAATTTCATCGTGCGGTACGAAAAAGATCTGTAATTTGGGTAGCCAGAGGAAAGGCGTCTATCCCCCCCCCCCCAAGTGGAGAAACAAGCAAAAGCCGAACAAGATTTTCGATGTTTGAAAACAAGTTTCTAACACCTATTTCCATTTGTGTTAGTTTTTTTCTAATGTCTTCTAAGCATGTTATATTTTTGAATTTTGTTTTGAAAAGAAGAAGCTCTGTTTTCAACACCAATGCGTCAAGATCTGGATACTCTTCGGCAAGATCTAAATTTTCCCCCTTCAACAGTAAATTTTCTAAATTGACTTGTTTTTGATTTAGAATGCGATCTTGTAGCCCTGCAATTGTTATATCCAATAATTGGAAGCACTGTTTTCGATAATATTCTTCACAGGAAGAAAACTCGTGATTCCTTGCAGGGCCATCGTATCATTTTGGAGGTCTTATCTTTCGAGGCAGTCTTAGGAGCTCCAAGGCAAGTTTTTAAATTTTTTCTTCGCATTCGTCAAAAATGGAAGAAAACTCCTCATCAGTTCGCAGGGCTATGAGACCATTCACAACTATTTGGACTGATTGTACGACTGCAATTGAATTTTTCCTCCCTTGGAAAGATTTATTCAAAAGCTCTAGATAATCAATGGCCTGTTTTCCTAAAACCAATCCAAGATAATTGGCTCCGTTTTCAAAAGCGGCCAACAGACTACTGGCACCTTCATAGCCGTCTGCTGCCAACTGATTAAGAGTTTCCATAATTATGGGGTACTTATTCAATATTTCTTTTATCTGTGAGCCCCCGATAAATCCATCTTGTTGGACACAGAGGTCTAATTCTGCCCACGTTACAACTGGACATTCAGCCTCATTCTCTAGAAGGCTTTGAAATAAACTACAAATTTTTGTCCTAGACAAAAATATTCCAACTTGATTCGTAATTTTTAAGGCATTTTTGATTATCAAAGCAGAATTGCAACTTTCCTTCATAATTAAGTTCGAACAATGTGCTCCAAAATGAACAAATTCTGCCAGCCACTGCTTTTCGAAAATAATAGATTGGGCACCTCTAATGGGCCCGCTCATATTTCCCACTCCATCGTAAGTTTGACCTCGCAAATTTTCTATCGGAAGTTGAAGCCTAAAAAGCGCGTCAGATATCAGTTCTGCTACAGCTTTTCCCGTAACCGATTTAGCTTCATAGAATCCGAGGAAACTTTCGTGTGGCTCCAAATCTTGGTTACACCACCTAACACAAATACTTTCTTGCTCGTGTCCAGAAATGTCTCTGGTACCGTTGCAAATAACGGAAAAAATGAAAGGGGAAGTATCCTTTATACGTTCAACAAGTTGTAAGGTTACTTCATGCCCAAAAAGCTCAATAATTTCGTTTTGGAACATCAGACAAGGGCCCGAACAGAACACCAGGGCTGAGGGTCATCTGTATTTTGTTGATTACTATAGAAAGCAGCACAATGGAAGTCGGAAGAAGAGATACTTCACTTATTTGCTAATCACTCCTATTCCAGTCAAAAAAGGAAAAACAGCTTGAATGCTAATTAACAATTTGTCCCAATACGAAAAGGAGCAGTTTTTTGCCAAAGGAAAGAGACTAGTAATAAAAGTGTCGTCTGTACAGCTTATGTGGTATTCGTTGGGAACCTCGTTTTCTTCAAGTCTGACTGAGAAACATTGCGACCCCTCATTACCTATCCGCGAATTAAGTCCGCTATTACCTATCCATCTTTCTTCTTTTGACAGTCGACAGTCAACTGCGCTATCACGGAAAGAAAGAACGGCTATTGAAAGGACAGTTGGTAACAAAACGCTTTCTTGATATCTTCTCTTGTAATGAAAAATGGATCAAGTAACTAAAAGCGACCATTTTAATAAAAGAAAGACGTCGTAGAAATATCTCGGAAAACCACTAAAAGTTTAAAAATTCAGAGTTCAGTAAAGATTCTAAAGTTTAGGTTTCATAACTTTTTGCAAACATAGAAAAAAAAAAAAAGAATGAAATTTGCAATACAGTATAAAATAAAGGTTTGATTGATTATACAAATTTCAAACAGCTAAAATATTAATAAGAATTGAAAAAATAAAAAATTTGTAAAATTAGAGAGTTGGGAAGAAAAATTTTCAAGGGAGGGGATTTGCGCCAAAATTAAATGGCTAACTTTACTTTGTTCTGTTATTGTCTACATAAGAATCTTCTTTTTTCTGAAATCAATGTCAGGGCCGGATTAACGTCCATTTACGCCTGAGGCCAAACTTAAAAACTGCGCCCTACCTCACGCATCCGAACTCAATCGAAATCGTATCCCCTAATTACCATTTGATGAAATTAAAGATGAGTTTCTTTTTTACTTTCTTCTATATCTATTATATAGAAGAAAGTATTGGTTTCGTGAAAATTTTCGAATGTCGAATTTTGACGGATTTGCACGTTTTGAGGTGCGCTGAGTCCATTTCGACCATTTTTGGAAAATGTCTGTCTGTGTGTGTGTCTGTGTGTCTGTCTGTGTGTGAGTCTGTATGTGTGTGACCAGTTTTTGTGGCCGCGCTAGAGCAAAAACTACTGCATGAAATCGAACAAAAAATTTTTCACATATGCACCACCATGTGAACTGGTGCACCTGACTTTGTTTAGCGAATTCCTCCAAGGGGGGTGGAGCAATCGCACGTGTTCTGCGCGTGGGTGATTGCTATATCTCAGGAAGTAACTGGCGGAATCAAACGAAAATTGGTCCATAGGTAGACCCTACCAAGTACAGGTGCTGATTCAATTTGCGTGTCAATATCTCAAAGGGGGATGGAGCAATCTTACGTGTTCTGTGCGGGGTGATTGCTATATCTCAGGAAGTAACAAGCGGAATCAAACGAAAATTGGTCCATTGGTAGACCCTATAGAGTACAGGTGCTGATTCAATTTGTGTGTCAGTATCTTGAAGGGGGGTGGAGAAATCGCACGTGTTCTGCGCGGGGGGGATTGCTATATCTCAGGAAGTAACAGGCGGAATCAAACGAAAATTGGTCCATAGGTAGACCCTATTAAGTACAATCGCTGATTCAATTTGTGTGTCAATATCTCAAAGGGGGGTGGAGCAATCAAAAGTGCTTATTTTGTCATTGCACCTACTGTATCTCGAGAAATATTGCTGAGATTTGAATGAAATTTGGAATAACACTAACCCAATAAGGAAGCAAGCATCGATTAAATTTTGGCGCCAATCGCCCCAGGGGGAGGGTGGGGTGATTTTTGCGCTTAGTCAACAATGCGAAAAATCAATTCATTAAAAAATCGCTTTCACGCTATTTAATTATCAAAACAATTTAATTATAATCAACTTTCAATGATTTGAAATTTTTAACTGTTGCCAATTTCTTTTTACTAACAAATAAAATGTTTGCAATTAATCTAAACAAGGCTTTTGCAATGATTTCCAATTTCGCTCATTGATTCTGCATTTGCAGGGTTATTACGATAATTGGGAAATTGGAGCTGTTTCCAATTATTCGGGCGAGTACGTATTTTATTTTGTAACTGGAATTCATAAGATAGATATAGAAGAAAGTTTCGTGACGGCCACGACAGCTAGTTTCTTTTTGTTTTCCTTTGATGCACAAAAAAGGAAGGTCCGGATGTGATCCCTGTGAAATTTTTCAAAATTGAAGATTTCAATTTTAATTTTAATTCATTTATCGGAAAGTAATGAGATAACTCGTCCTGGGGCAATTTTACAGGTAATTTTAAAGATTACTGATATTTTTTAAGCAAAAATTCAAGTATTTTGTTATATTCGAAGCAAATAATACGTTAAACAAGCGATCTTTTCTCCAGGCTAATTGTATTTTTAAGCCGTATTTAATGGTATCATTGAATTTTTGAAATACATTTTGGATGATTTTTAAAAATGTGTTGAAAGTATGGTAACTGACTGACATTTTAAAAAGTATCATGTCAGTCAATTACCTGTTTTTTCATAATTTTTCTAAAATTATGTAAAATGTGTTTTAAAAATTTAATTATTTCATTAAATTCAGCGTAAAAATTATAATAATCCAGGAGAAAAGATCGGTTGCACAACGTGTATTTTGCTTTAGATGTTACAAAATACATACTGCTTTTGTCCTAGAAATGACAATCACATACCCGTGGAATCCCCCCCTCCCGCCCCTCCGGAAATTTTCAAAATCACGGGACGCGGGAGCGTCCCGCCCCGCCAAGAAAACCAAATACAAGCCGCCAAGAAATTTCCGTCGCCAATAAAAATGTAAAAGAGCGACTAGGACTGTTTACGCGAGTAACCAAACCGGGGTTTTCACCCCTCTGTATCTCAGCCCCATAAAGATCCTTAGAGTTCATTTTTGGTATACTCAATCTCCAGCGGCCCCTGACGGCACATACTAAAGCAAAACATCCAGGACCCTCAGGGGGAGGGGTGATATATGTTATAAAATCGCTATTTTTCGCACTTTTTAAAAATTGTTTGACAGGGGTCCAGACTAAACGGTAACTCGGATTGAGCTCTGCTTTTGCACCCACATTTATTTTGTCCCAAAGCTCGGCATAGGGGGTTTTTCGACCCCCACCCCCTCCCCCCTCGTTTTTATTTTCCGTATCTTTTCTCCCCGGGGTCTTTAGTGTTGATTTTTGGTATGAATATTCTCGATGAGACATTGAGGACATTTTCCCAAAATTTACCCCCCGGGGTCATCGCACCCCGGAGTTATTAATGCTTAAAATTGGTCCGATTTCTATCTACTAGCTCTGTTCAACATCTGAGCATTTATGTTTTCATTGTTGGGCCACGAGGAAAGAAAACTCAATGATTTATAATTTCATCTGTTGCCAGTTTCTATTTGTTAACAAATAAAATATTTGTAATTGATTTTATTGCATAAGGCTTTTAAAAGGGATCTTCAATTTAGTTCATTTTAATATGAGATCGGCAGTAAGGGTTGGGGTTTTTTTTTTAAACTTTTAATTTAATCGTAGTATTGTTAGCAACTAGCTTTGTTTTGCGTCGGTTCGGGTGGTACATTGTGATTGATTTCAAATTTATCCTAGACTGAAGAAGATCCTTGAACTTTTGCACCAAATGCATGCCGCCAAGAAAACCACAGATGTCGGACCGCCAAGAAAAATGTTGAAGGGAAAAAAAACATGCAAAGTAAATTTTGAAGAGAAAAAAAAAACAGGCAAAGAAATAATATTAATGCAAAAACATGTGATATCTCCCCAAAAACAACAGTGTTGTAAAAAAATCCCCCGCCAAGAAAACCTTAAATACTCAGCCTTAAAAAGTTATGATATCGAGTTTTCCCGCCAAGTTTGTGCCAAACTACAACTAACCTGTATGTATAGTTCTTTTAAATTGTTTTCAGTCCTGCTAGGCGGGAAGTTTTTACTCATTAAGCAACCATCTCACAAGACAAAGCTTCCCGCCTGGCAAAACTGAAAACAACTTAAAAGAACTATACATACAGGTTAGTTGTAGTTTGGCACAAACTTGGCGGGAAAACTCGATATCATAACTTTTTAAGGCTGAGTATTTAAGGTTTTCTTGGCGGGGGATTTTTTTACAACACTGTTGTTTTTGGGGAGATTGAAGTTCTACATACGCAATTGCAAGTCATCTTTGATGATGTTAGAAAAGAGAATAAGTTCGAGAACTCCTCCTCCCAACATTTCGAAAATTTTGATGAACTTTAATGATGCTGGGGAAAGGCGGAAATCGGGAGAGGTCTCCCGGAACTTTTTCGAAGTGGAGGTCCTAAAATGCCATTTTAGAAGGTTATTTTTTATTCGGGACGATCGGTAATTCTAGTACGAAATTTTTTCGAAATTGAAGACCAAAAACATTGTGGGGCATTCCCTGTGTTGTTAGAGAAATGGATGAGGTTTAGCCATTCTCCCCAGAAAGTTTTCGAAATTTTAGTCCTAAATAAGCAATGAGAAACTATCTTTGAGGACATTAGGAGAAACGACGGTGTTCGGTAATTCGTTTCCGTAAATGTTTCGGAACTGAAGCCCTGAAAACAACTAGACGATTTGAATAGCGTTAGATGAGGACTGAATGCCGGAGGGGGGGGGGGGTGCTCTCTGGGAAAATTTTTTAAATTGAGACCCTAAACACGAGGTCTTAGACGATTTTTAATGAGGTGGGGAGAGGCCTGAAGTCAGGGTCACTTCCCAAAAAAGTTTTCGATCCTGCTGACTAAAAACGGAATTTTAAATAATATTTTATGATATGGAAGTGAGGCGTTTGAGAGCTTTCCATAGAAAAAGTTTCGAAATTGAAGCTCTAAATATGCATTTATAGGAACTCAAATGCATCTGACAGGGCTGGCGCTGAGTGAAAAGATGGGGATTAGGGACTCAACTACGAAAATTTTCAAAATTTTAGACCATCTTCAAAATGTTGGGAGAATAAGGGGGGAGGGTCTTCTATTTAAAACATATTTCGAGGCATCTCCTGTATTTTTTTTCCACTTGGCTTAGATCTTCGTGATAATATTTTGAAGGCAAAAAAACAATATATACAATTATACATGTGTATAAATAATATGTTGGAAAATAACTGACCCATTAACTGACGTAATTATAAATAATATATACAAAGTTTGAGTGTATATCAAGTATATATAAAGTAGTTTGAGTGCAAAATAATCAATATATTCTGCAGAGGTGCCTCGACATGAGGTCATTGCTAACTCCCCAATATTTCCTTATTCGGCAAATAATGTCTGCCAGTTTGGAAAATTTGGAAATAACAATTCAATAAATTTTTGTAAGGATGTCTAATGTCTCTTTTCGTTAAATGTTGATACTTGTGCATGCTCGTATTTTATCCTGAACAAAAATTTGATGTTTCACACACATTCGGTAAATTAACTTCCCCCTCCCAAAAATTTTAACTTTAGGTCTCCCCTATTAATTGGCAGTCCTAAATAATATGAATTAATAAATTATTAATTTCAAAAAAAAAAAAAAAAATACTGACATGATTTATAGAGAGAAAAATTGTTTCATAAATAAGTTTCATATTGACCATTGTCTGTACCATGGCTTTTACGAATTTTCCTGTGTGCCATATTTTCAAGAAATGATTGTTTAAACCAGTGGTTCTCAACCTTTTTTAGGCTAACGCCCCCTTTACGAGTGAAATTTTTTCCAACGCCCCCCTTCATATTAAAGGTGAGGGGGTGTGCGAAAAGAGGTTTAAAGTTTAAAATAATTTCCCTCCTTAATTTTACAAAACGGTTAAACAAGATATATTTTCCTCATTAGTCATTTGTAGAAAAAAAAATCTAGGATTAAAAATATTTTACTTTAAAAAGAATACTAACAAAATAAAATGAAACAAAATAGAAATAAACATGCAAAAAAAAAATTACTCAAAAATTGCAGTAAACAATCAGATGTAATAAAATAAACAAGCAAAACATTCTTTTTCTCATTCAAAATATGAAAGGAACATTCGGAAATATATTTTAGTGACATATTTGTTCTTGGTGGTTTAAATCCAGTTTCCTCACGGTCGGTTTAATATTCTTTGTAAGGTGAAGGCGCAAGTCTCCTTTTGGGGCGATTTGGAGTCAATCTCTCCGTTTTGTAACTAGGTCTGTGACAACACTGAATCCTCATTCGACGAGGTAGGAAGAGGGGAAGACAATTTAAAAATTTTTGGTTAAAGCGCAGTGCAGGATAAAGGCTACTAATGTCTCTTTGCAGCTAATCCTGTAAGATAGGTAACATTCTGGAAACCAGCTTTTTAAGTTTCAGTGGTTGAAAGTTCTACCAATTCTTACTAATACTGAACATCTGCTGTCTCAATATTTTCAAGGGGGTTCATGACCCATTGAGGAACGTTCAGAGACAAAAATATCCTCAAAACGCTCAGAGAAGTCTTTATGCAAAGACTGAAGATGTTGGCAAAAACGTGAGCATCATCGAAAAAGATTACACTAAAAATAAACCATGAAAGTAAATAAAAGAAGTGAGCAAAAACCAAAGTCAAAATACTAAGGTCAAACAAAAGAGTCAACAGAGCCGGCACTCTAAGCATTGCAAATACGATTGTCAGGTAAAAATTTAGGAAAAACCGAGGAAAATAGCCAAATTGCACGAATACCCATGGAGATATTTTGGATATACACTGCGATGCAAAAGTTTAGACAAAATGCAAATATGTGAATAAAAAGAAAACTATTCAACGAAATGCTTTCAAATTTCTGCTGCAGGTGCACAATATGGTCCCAAATACGTGTCTGGAGTTCTTATAACTATAACTGGAATCAAATTTTGGATATTACAAAAGATATTTTTTTACATTGTTGCAAAAGTTTAGACAATAGTCAAATTTTATGCAAATATCCCTTGAAATGTGATTGGTGGAGGAAATGCGGGACTGTATTATTCATTTATAAAGTGCAGAGATTGCTGAATAAATAATCAAAATCTCAAAAGCTCTTTAGTTCTCGTGTAAAGAAGATGAGAAAGTTTGGAAGCCGAAATTTGAAAATGAACCTACTTTATGAATTTTTTGTCTTTTAAATCGGCTCTAGTATGGTAGTACATTGTTTTTTACTTTGTGGAGAGCAAATTCAGACGTGCGTATCGATCAAAAAGTCCAAGAAAAATTATATTTCTTAAGGATGAAGGAATTGAAAAAACGGCTCAGACTGACGATTCGCCCCTTAATCCTACAAAACTTCAACTTGGGTCAAAAACAGCACGTGACAGCATAAGTAGATGAACAACTGAATCGGAATGCATAAAAAAAAACAAAGAATTGTGCTTGAGCCTTTTCAGACAGAGTGTCCCAAATAAGCCAGATTTTATTGGTAAAAGCAGCACAGCATATGATCATCGGTTATTTCTCAAGTCCCGCGAAAAGAATTATAATCCATCTAGGCCATCCCAATTTTAATAATTTTTATCAAAGAAAGTACCATTCATTTTTTAGTCACGATGATACATATGCTGCTTTTCACATTAAAATCTGGCTTATTTGGGACACTCTGTCCGAAAAGGCTCAGGCACAATTCTTTGTTTTTTTTTATGCATTCCGATTCAGTTATTCATCTACTTATGCTGTCACGTGCTGTTTTTGACCCAAGTTGAAGTTTTGTAGGATTAAGGGGCGAATCGTCAGTCTGAGCCGTTTTTTCAATTCCTTCATCCTTAAGAAATATAATTTTTCTTGGACTTTTTGATCGATACGCATGTCTGAATTTGCTCTCCACAAAGTAAAAAACAATGTACTACCACACTAGAGCCGATTTAAAAGACAAAAAATTCATAAAGTAGGTTCATTTTCAAATTTCGGCTTCCAAACTTTCTCATCTTCTTTACACGAGAACTAAAGAGCTTTTGAGATTTTGATTATTTATTCGGCAATCTCTGCACTTTATAAATGAATAATACAGTCCCGCATTTCCTCCACCAATCACATTTCAAGGGATATTTGCATAAAATCTGACTATTGTCTAAACTTTTGCAACAATGTAAAAAAATGTCTTTTGTAATATCCAAAATTTGATTCCAGTTATAGTTATAAGAACTCCAGACACGTATTTGGAACCAGATTGTGTACCTGCAGTAGAAATTTGAAAACATTTCGTTGAATAGTTTTCTTTTTATTCACACATTTGCATTTTGTCTAAACTTTTGCATCGCAGTGTATTTAGGGTAAACTTACTTTCTCATAGGTAATAATCTAACTTACATGTATGCGAATATGGTGAAAGACAATTCATAAAGTAAAAAAACAAAATCGATGACGTTTAATGTTGTGCCTAAAACGCTATTTGTGGGAGACACTCGAATGCAATTGTGAAAATCTTTTTCGCAGTACTTTGAATCCCCCCATTACATTTCGGAAATAGATATTGAAATCTGGTAGCCTAAACGGAGAATTGTTCAGCCTGAAAACCAGTTTCGCTCAGCAACAAACAAAATAGGCGACTGAAACTTGAGAACTTAATTGGACCATTTTTACCTGCAGATGCAGGTTAAAACATGTATGATAATTACTAAAAAAGAAAATGCGTTATTAAAATTTTTTACAGCTATTAGAAATTACATTACAATGGTAAAAAGAATCAATCAACAGTTCGGCTAAAAAATAACTAAATGATGGTGTGGCTAATGCTTTTGAATTTTACCTAGCTATGAGTGATCAAAATCAGTCAAATTGACTAACATTAGATAAAACCATGCAACCCTGATTGAAACTGCAATTTATTGTAACAGTTCTTCATTATGTAAAGCTGGACCGCGGAGAGATGGATGAAGTGGAAACGTGCCGGTTTTTTTTTTTTTTTTTTTTGCAAGGAAGGTGATCACGCAGGAAGTGAAAATTTTAGTGTACGATAAAGTAAAAAATAACTTTTGATGCTGATTCTTCCGATTTCAAAATGAAAGAGATCCGTTTCCACTTCGAGGTTATCCGCAATTTCTCCGCAGTGAAGCTATAACATTCTCTCTCGAGATTGTCGGAAGCAAAAGATCACTAAAAAGTCAAATCGCTACAAAAAAGAAAGAGAGAGAGAGAAAAGGAAAAAAAGATAAGCAAAAAAGCTTAACTATTTTAATTAAAAAACAGTCACCTCTTAAAAAATGTAAGGAAATAAGTTCAAAGATTCCAGAGCGCATAAGTTTTTTTTTTATCGTCGGCACAAGTATATCAAGTTGAATCCTTGATTTAATGCAAAGTTAAATTTTGATTTTAAAAATTAAAATAAATTGTAATACATTTATTGTCCTCTGGCCCCAAGATTCTACCACCGCCCCCCTGTCGCCCAAAATATACCCACCGCCCCCCTACTGCCCAAAACATGTTTACCGCCCCTCAGCATCTTTCCACCGCCCACAGGGGGACGGTAGCGCCCCCGTTGAGAACCACTGGTTTAAACCAAAGATATGGAAAAGTATCAGCTTAGACCAGAAAATGAATTACCTCAAGTCAAGCTTTACGTCCCCTTTCCCTCCAATTGCTGAACTGGTATTTTGCAATCCCTTCTAGTTGATTTTTTTTCTCTACATATTTTATAGCGCTTTGGCGTTCTTGTTTTTTTTTTTTTTTCTTTCTTTCTTCCTTTATTTTTTGCTTATTTATTTTTACAACGAGCTGTGTATTAATTTTTTCCTCCGATATATGCGCCCTTACGAGCTTGCGCCCTTAGGCCAATACCTAGGATGGCCTATTGGGTAATCCGGGCCTGATCAATGTATCACTTGATTATTGATTTATTGTAACGTGTGTTCTCTTATTTCTGCATTTTTAAGTGAAACTTGTGAAAAAATATTAGGGGGATGGAAACCTCTTACCGGGGGACGTGGTCTTCGATATCCACTTTTATCTAGCAGCAGATGGGAAGTGACATAAGATTAAATAGCTTACTTTATTTTATTCTTAAAAATGCTTTCATACGAAAAACTTTCTTTTTTCAGAAATCAATGTATCAGTTGATTATTGATTTATTGTAACGTGTGTCTTCTTATTCCTGAATTTTTAAAATTTTAAGTGAAACTTGTGAAAAAATATTGGGGGGGGGGGGCTGTCCCCCTCTTTAAAATAATTGGGGGGGACGCGTCCCCGAATCCCCATAGGCCGTGACGCTCGTGGTGATGGCTATTCACGTGAAATGCTTTCCATGAAAGTAGGGGAATGTGGGGCAAAGGGAAATAGTGACATAATTGAACTGATTCAAAATAAACAAATTGAAAATTTGTTCTGAAAATTATACTCTATCAGTGACAAATCAGGAAACCCAACATGCTAGAGAAGATAATAATAAAGAAGAGGAAGTTTCCTGATAACTTTGCTGAGTGTGACCGTGCATTGTCCTGTTTAAAAATGGCTCACCTGAGAGACACACCATGAGTGGGTCCTGATGATGCTTGCCACGAAAATTGCGTTTGCCTGTTATGGTGTTGGGGATTAACATTGGGGTTGGGGGGCATGTTTCATACACGATAGCACCCCCTCACATGACCCCAGCTATGAGGGCCGTACGTCACTTAAATGCAAATGCATTACTACGGCGTTCACAAAGGGTTAGCTAAAAATGTATACGATTTGTCATTACTTAAATTGAAACAGGATGACCACTAAGGACCATCTGGATCCATATGATTGAATTCCAATCCCGTTAAACGCGGCGCTACTCCAAATAGCGGCAACAATGTGAAAGTCCAAATCCTACTTTTGTGATCAGCTGCACACGGCACCTGCAACAGTGGTGACACTATCCGGTGCCACGGTATGTGATACAAGGTCACTCTTAGTATTAATCCACAACACAACGATAGCCAACAGCATGTCTGCACCATGCCTCAGTTACATGTGTTGGTACTCATGACAAGACTGTTGGGGAGCCATTTTTTAGCTGGACAATGTCGGCCCCCACAGCAACGATGTCATAAAACTTCATCTTTCACTCAATACCCTTCTCTGCCCTCCTCATTTCCTTCCTTTATCACAAATTGCGCACAGTAAGTTGGACAGCAAAAGAGTTTGGTCGAATTAGTGGAGTGTTAGCAGTAACTGCAGTATGAGATGACGAAGAACATTGTACGGGACTATTATGCCTCAATGCTGCCCTGCATCGTTTCGTAAATTCAAGCTAGAAGTGGCTCAACAGTGCACTAAAACTTGAATTTATTTGGGATTTTGCAGCAATAGATGATCATTTTGCTTTCATTTTGTAATGACTTTCATGTATTAATATTGTCCTAGCTTATGTAAAATTTAGTTTCTTCATGGTGTGTCAGTTTTTTTTTTCATTTTCTTCTTGTTTTTTTTTTTCATTTTCTTCTTGTTTTTTTTTTTTTTTTTTTTTTTTTTTTTTTGTTATAAAGTGGATAGGCGTTCACAACGGGAAGATAGATTAATTAGAATCATTGTACAGGGTTATTCCAAATGATGGACCCCTTTTTAAAAATTCATATATATTAAAGTAGAAATCCGAAATGAACAATCTTTATTGCAATGGAAAGATGAAATTTTAAATTTTTTTTAGTGCAAAATTTTTTTCTGAAGCTGCAAAAAGAGGGCGCACCAGTAGAGTTTGCACCGGATTGGATCATAATTTGATTTACTGGCGCAGCTGAGGAAAATGGCGACCGTGGACCAAAAGGTTTTCTGCGTTGTTCAGTTTGAAAAAACTTCGTCACAAAGTTTAGTGCAGCGGGCATTTCGTGCCAAATTTGGAATTAAAGCCCCAACTAAAAAAAGCATAAGCCGTTGGTTTAAGCAGTTTCAAAAAACTGGTAGTGTTTGTAAAAGGAAAAGCGCAGAGGAAGACCGCCTGTGTCACAAAAAGAAGTCATGTTTGCCGTACAGCACGCGGTGGACACATTGAGCTTTTATGATTATATATGAAAAAAAAATTTTCAAATCTCCTCTTTCCGTTGATATAAAGAATGTTAATTTTCGTTGAAAACTTTAATAAATATGAATTTTTAAAAAGGGGTCCATCATTTAGAATAACCCTGCATAATGATGCAAGCTGTGTACCTGTACAATCTTGTTTTTTTTTTTTTTAATCAGAAGAACTTATTTCAGAATCTTTCCAAGAAAGTGCAGTTTTTTTTTTTTTTGTTAATTAGAAACTTTTCAAGCAATTTCTCTGTTAACTTGCATATAATTCTGGTGTAACCTTACTCCTAAATTAGTGTAACACGTTACAATATAGAATCATTTCTATTCCTTCCCGAAGCGATGCATAACGTTACACTGGTTTTATCAGCCACCAGTTTTACATATTATTCCAGTTCTTTACTTTTCTTTGTTTAGAAGTTAATCTGCTTCGACATACATGAGAATTGCGTAATATGCGCCTTGCCTCGGGACCAACACAGAAAAGATAGGACAGAATTTACAGCACGGAGAAGGAGGTTACACCCAGGGCGAGGGGGGGAATCGAAAATTATTCTAGTTTACGTCGGTTTTATAAATTTCCCCAGAACACTGGAGGCAGCAGCTGCAATGCCGCCACCGATTTTTATGGAGTAAGGTTACATCAAATTTGCTAGTGTAGAAAGAGTGGTTTGATCAAAGCGAAAAATAATTATTGTTTTTTCGATTTCTCTCTCCATAATACATAACATTGCAGTTTTGAGAATTTCGTCCTTAGTTCATGACTCTGATGATAAAAGCCCCTAACTATTCCCTGAAACTCAAAAATAATAAATAAATAAATAAATAAAACAAATTAAAAAATGGTTCCACTTAAGTGAAGAAAATTAATAAAAAACATCGTTATAAGCTTTTACTCAGCGAAATTTAATTTCGCCATAATGCTGTCGAAAGTTTATAAATGTGGTAAACAATAACTAGATTATTATTTATTCATTGATTTTTTTTTTTTTTTCAATTGAATGCAGAACGAACCAAGGGTTTTAAAATACAAGAAGGTAAAAGAAATTAAAAAAAAAAACTTTTTGAAAAAAGAAAATACCGGAAATCCGGCAAAATACCTCAATATTTTACTTCAGTTCAAAATTTATTCATTATTGTTTCTTTTTTTTTTTTCTTTTTCTTTTTTTACAGTTGAAAAATTTTACATAGGGTTTTAGAAAGCAAATTCACTAATAGATGACGCCACTAGCACATTAAACTCCAATTTTAGCTTGAGATTTGATCAGCAGTTGGTGAGTATTTTTTACTGCCTCACATATTCACGCAGTGCATCATCGTCATTCATTAGGTGTCATGCTCATTTTTTTTCCTGATTGCCAAAACATGCGTGATAAACTGAAACTTCAGAAAATCCGCTTTATCTGCTGTTCTTTTGTTTCTTTTATCTGTCGATGATATCTTTTCATCGTTGAAAGAATCAGTTAGTCAGAAATTTTTTCATAGTTGCATGACAATAAAAAGTTGATTGTCGTAAGGAAAATCAAAAATGAAAAATTGCACAATCAGAAAGTCACACATAAAATTTTACAACAATGTGAACACGGTACCAAGACCGCAGGGGATCCCAGAACTTAAATTTTTCGGGGTGGGGAATTTTCAATATATCAAATGAAACTCCGAATTTTGCTAAAATACGAGCATGCACATCTTATACCCTATACCCACATCTAAAGAGACAAGCCTCCTTAGGCACTCAAAAAAAAAAAAAAAAAACATTTCAGTAATGCAAGATTATCTCCAAATTTGATGATTTGTTTTTTTTTCTTTTTTGCTATAAACTTATCACTACTTCTCTTCAATATGATTTGCAATTATTACTTTTTTTTAAATCAATCTTTAATTTTTAAATATTTTTTTCTTCTTCATTCAAGTCGAAAATAATGAGCTGAACGATTTTTTCAAAAGAACAGGAAGATAACATTTTTACTTTATCAGGGCACTCTTTAGATGATAAAATGAAAACTAATTGCAAGCCAGAAGGCTTTAATATAAAGTGGCATTGTTCTTCAAGAGAAAACTGCTGTTAGAAACTTTTTTCTTAAATTTTAAATTTCAATAAACAACCAAGCATTACTTTATGGAAAAAAAAAATACGTTGACCCTCAAAGTGTTTTGTACGCAGCAACCCAAATTTTTTTCAAATGGAAAAGGGGTCCCTTCTTCCCAGGAAACACGTGAAGGAAATTAATTGTGCACTTTAAAGCTGGTTTTACCATTAAGGTTTTCTGAATAAAGGTATATCCTTCACCTATAAAGTGAACGTTGCTTTTTTTTTTTTTTAATGTGACAAAAATATTATGAATACATTAATTAAAGAGAGTATTCTTTATTAACTATTTATTTACTCTGTTGAGCCCATGGAATGTGGTGGTGGCTTTCCAAACAAAGTGGAGATCACACAAAAAAATTTGCTTAAAAATCAACCATGTTTAGAAATTATCCCAAACCTCTATTGACAATTGGTGAATTACAGCTGGTATGAATTTTGATTATCTTATTGCAAGAATGAGTCGAAATTTATTTTATTTTCTGTTAAAATGAAGAATAGAGAAAATGCAGATCTCTAACTTCAAAACAGTAAGAACTAACTTTTCTAAACGACTGAAATCGTAAAATGGAGAATACATTTCGTCCATGCTTTATCGTGCCTTTTTTTTTTAATTTAAATTTATTAAACTAGTTTTTATGGGAATTCGCAGGGTACAATTATTATACGTAAATTATACTTTTTCCGCCTTAACAAAAATATTACACTAAATAGAAAAAAATACAGAAGCTAAAACCCTTCCTTAAATCCCAAATAAGTAAGCACTGCTTGTGACGTTCATATGCAGTACATACGAAAATTTCTGCTTTCTCTCCTGGTTTTCTAATGTCAGTTGAATGAACTTTTAAGAAGACATAAACATAGTTATGAATTAAAATAATAAAGTACCATTAGCGGCAAAGTGGCTCACCAAATTAGCAAAATAATAATTCACAATCCACAATTTCTGTTGCATAAGCTTCTACATTAGAATATATAACCATTGCTAGTCATGTGGCGCCATCTTTAGGATAAATGTAAGCAGTTAAAGGTTTTTAAAATGAGAATTCATCATATTGGTACATAATTCAAACAAATAAGAGCAGGTGATTTTTTAATTTCAAAATTTAAAGCTGAAAACACAACTTACTCGCCTTCTGTGTCCAACTCTTCACATGGATCGCGATTGATCACGAGCTGAAAATGATAATTTGGCGAAGGAATACCACGCCAAAAGAGGTTTGGCTGTAGATAAAAAACTGGTTTCCATCGTAATTGCTATGTGTCAGATAGGTGGCAATTACAATGCATCTTACCAGCCGGTTCTTGAGATAGCAGCATTCAAAGACGTCTCAGAAGAATCACCAAAAATAAATTAACATTTGCATATTTCCAAACAGAAGCTAAAAAAATATCATCTCTGTTTTTGAAAAAATCTAGTTCCTTATCTTAAGAGCAATATCTGGTTCTCGAAAATAATCTAATAATACGCTAAATCTTCAGAGAGCACGATATTGAATGGAAAAATAGTTCTTGTTTTTTCTTTCTTTCTTTCTTTCTTTTTTTCAAGAATTTTTTTGAAACAATTTCTTCAAAAATAAAATAATAATAATCTTAAAAAAATATATTAAATTGATATTTTTTCGGAAATAATTTTCTTTTATTTTTAAAAGTCAGCGAGTGAAAGTATCCTTCTGCAGGAATTTATGGTTCTGTTGTTTGTCCTTTGTTCAAAATTAATTTTATTTATTTAGCATAAAAAATTATTAATTTTTTATTAAAAAAATATCAAATTAATATATCTTCACTAAAAAAACTGCTTTCTAAAAAAACAGGAGAGTGCAAGGGGACGCCCACGGGAGGGGGTGCCCTTGAATCTCCCTGTCGGTACATAGGATGATCAAGTGGACAAATATAACATGAATAAATGATTGTTTTATTGTAGGATAAAAAATTGCTTATAAATGCAACAATAAAATCACTGTACAAAAAATGCGATATAAACATGCAATTGAATGTTAGCAACATTTCTTCTTCCGTTTTTCCTTTTCCACTTCCTGCAATTTCAGAACTTGCTCCATCGCTTCATCCTCTTTGGACTTAAGAACGCTGTAAAACGAACATCAAAGCATCAAATTAATTTCAGATGAAATGCAAAAGAACTTGATGCAATTTTTAATCATATTCCTCTCAGTAATTACTATATTACGATGATTTGCTATTTAATTCCTTCGTAAAATTATTTTTAAGTATTTTAAAAAAATCTATGGAAACCATTTTCTCGTTCGTCATCTTATTAATTTATTGCAAAAATTAATTTAATTAACCTGCGGAGGCATATTCAAAACAGGCATTTCTGTGCATGACTACATATGTAGGCAACATTTGTTCATGACAAGATCTGCATTAATAAATTGTTGTATTAAATGTGTTTTGTTTATTAGTACTGTCTAAAAAAGGTTTGTACGGGGGAGAAAAGTTAGCGATTAAAAAGGATTTTTTTTTAAGGAAAGAAAGAAGGGAAAAAAAATTTCTAGCTTAACGCAGCACATCCATCGGGCGCACTATGAGCTAGTAGTGCGACATCGATGGCAAAACATCGATGGCAAAACATCGATGGTATTGATACATTGACCAAAAAACATTAATCTCTTTTTCTTTCTTTTTTAATATATTGCGTATATATTTGCATGTAGAATGCTTTTCGTTATATCACTCATTTGGCTATAGGGTCATTCCATAGAAATGTCAACCTCAGCTGAAGAAAAAAAAAAATATCGAAGTGAAAAAAGTATAAAAAAATAAATAAATAAATAAAAATCATACGACATAAGAAGTTAAAAAACATTGAAAAAGTGTTGTAATTATTACTGAGATTAGCCATAATAAATAGTTTGTAGTGTGTTTACTGCTTGTTATTCGATGGTTACGTTAGTCACGTTACGTTAGTCACACTCCATCTTGAGTAAAAGTGACATTTAAGACTAAAAAAAATTAAGATTTAATAAATGCGTTTTATGTTTTCAAAAGCCAACTTTACACATTTTTTAAATATATCATCCAATTTTTTGCACTTGCTTAACTTTGAGACATTTTTGCCTCACAACATGAGCATTCATTTTCAGGGTTGCAAAAATGTTACGTTAGTCACGCTGCTATTTTGGTTGAAAAAATATCTACTGTCATTAATTTTGTTTTAAATTCTTAGCAGAAATGATACATAGATACCATGTGTAACGTAAATCCACCAGCATAACCAAAAAAAAATTTTTTTTTATCCTGTAAGTTACAAGTAAAAACAGTTTCAAAATCAGCTCTAAATGTTACGTTAAGTCACTATGGAATGACCCTATATCACTTTTTTTTTTCTTTTACTCCAGGAAAAAAAAAAAATACCGTAAGTCATCGATGGCGGTTTTAAAAAACTTTTTCCTTTGAGATAGATTCTACGACTATTGATAAATGATGTAACATTTTCGTCACATATTTTAATGATCTTTTTTTTTCCTTAAACTAAACCTAAAATCCCTAAACTAGCTGGAGGACAAATATTAACAATAATGAACAAATTACTCATTAATTAAAAATGATTGTGCTCGATATGTTTTTACCTGGCCAAGCCTTCGATGGCTTCTTTAATGCTGTCACCCGTCTTTGCACTCGTCTCATAAAATAGAGTTCCGAATTCCTGAAAGAGACAATTTGCTTGGAGTAATTTTTCATGTTGAGAAGTTTTTAAATCTTTTACCTAAAAGGCGACAAACATGCAGTTGTACTTGCAGTGGCATGCGGGACATTGTAAAGTTACACCAGCGCAAGATACGGTAATCTAAAAGTTAAGCATTAGCTATGCAAATACTTGTATCTTAAATTGTGTCGATTCCTTGAATTTACAACATAACTGTAAAGGGCATTGAAAGTTAACACTAGTTTGAACTAATAAGGGACAAAGTAAATCAGACTAAAAAGATAACAAAATATTTTTAATGCATTTATTTATTTCTTTCTTTATTGATTGCTTTAAAATGTTAATGCCCTATTTGACCCTTTTCTCTTTTTAAAAGACGGTGGGAGGGGGGGGGGGGGCTTAGTATTTAAGAGTTTAAGAAAATATTAGGCTTCACTTTCCTCTTTAAATTGTTCAACAATGTGGCCTCAATGGCTTATATCTTTAATCCTTCATAATTTTAATGCTCTTTATCATCTGCACGAAGGGAAAAGATCTTTGCTAAATTTTATGCAAACGTTAAAGTGATCCGGGTGTTTATATGCAATTTTTATAAGTGTAGTCCCAGAAGCTCGAGCTAATGTGTAACGAAAAGTGGAAGGATTTGTAATTTTTTGTGGGAGGTTTTTTCCCCCTGCCGGAATGTGGTCAAGTTTCTGGATTCAGCTGTGTCATGGAGTGGCGAGTTCTCGAGAGTCTACATCAGAAATATTTCCGAATTGAAAAATAATTTCAGCACTCAAGATGGAGAAGAAGTCTTACGTCAGCAATTCGAACACCATCTTTCGTCCGAACAACCCTGTCATCGTCAGATTCGCACAAATCCACCTTGTTTCCGACGAGGAGGATGATAGAACTGTCTTGAGCACCTTCCTGAAAAGAAAAACGGGCTCTTGCAAATGATCTAGTAAAGAAAGAGATTCAATCGAGAAACTCATACAATAGCTGAATCGTTCATTTTAAAAACCAGTCAAACGACAAAATTTCAAATTTTAAGCTAAGATTTATATGATCACGTTAAATCATTCAATCGCGACTACAACACTTTTTACTGAAAGAAGTTCATCTGAATATGTATACGTTTCAGTTTAAAATATTGTAATCTTTATCGAGCAATTTTAAAATGCGGGTAAAAATGTTTTATCGATCTTTTAGACTTTGTCGCTTAACTAGTTTTTGTAATAAACGGTTCAATTAACCAAAGCATTGTAACTACTTCTACGTTAAGCTAATGCGTGTGTCAAAATGAATTTGACTAACTATAACATTGTAAAAAATAGGTGTTGCTTTTACAGTATAATACAGCTAATTTTAAAGTGATTTTACAGTAATAAACTGTAAAATTGCTAGTTTACAGTTATGAATTGTAAAATTGCTAGTTTCACAGTTTATTACAATGCAGTTTATAGTTTTAAACTGAAACCTCTGCTCCCAGTATTATACTGTTATTTTTACAGTATAATGCAGCTAATTTTATCGCAGAATTACAGTAATAAACTGTAAAATAGATAGTTTTACAGTTTGTTAATGTGTTTTTACAGTTTTAAACTCTGGAACCTCTGCTGCCAGTATTATACAGTAAAAACAACAGCTTATTTCTGCAGTGAATCTGGCTCTTATAAGTTTACTTCCGATAGGCAGAAGCTTAACCAGTACGCATTCCCGTTTGAAAGTTCGATCCCAGCCGATCAAAGATCCACCGTCTTGATTAATGGTGGCTGGGGGACGTTAAAAATGTCGTGGTCACTAAGTCCTTAGCAAGCGGCCACACGAAGAGTCTCTCATTCATTGAGGGCAGGAAAGTCTTCGACGTCTGCTCTAAATGCAAAACCCAGCAGGCTTCTCCAGAGCACATCCTGGACTGTCTAGGACTTTGCAAAGAAGATATCTTTGAATCACCTCTTCTTGTCCTCGATTTCCTCCGGGTCAATGGTCTGATGGATCTTGTCTGACTTCGTCAGACATTTGGAGGATTAGTCTCAACTCAACTCAACTCAACTCAGAAGCTTAACCGGTTCTACTTTTTTTTGAACTAAAGGCGAGGAAAGTTCACCTGTATTGATGAAGACGGCTATTAGTATTGCGCAATCTGAGAATTTCTGCTCTTTCAACAAAAACATAAATGAACTAGTCCAAAGTCAAACATCTTTTTACCAGAGCCGAGTATTTATGTTCACAGGCATAAAATGTATGAAAGTAACGAAAAACTTGGTTTAACTCGATTCACATGTGAAATAAAATTCTAAACGTACCTTAGCATTGTGTATCCAATTTCGAATATTTCTAAAAGTAGTTTCTGACGTCACGTCGTAGACGATGATGATGCCATCTGCTTTTCGGAAATATTGTTGAGTCATACTTCGAAATCTAAATAAATAAAAAAATGGTGCCATAAATAAGCTTTAAGTTGTAAAGTATTAATTTTTCTGGGAGCTTATTCATCCAACATATTTTTTTCCCAAAGGATTTTGCGATTCGAATTTTATTATTTCCAGAACAAAAGAATGAAAAGAAAAATGTAATCAATCGAGAGTGCTGTGAGAATGCTATACTAAAATGAATGATTATTAGGAAAATAATATAAAATTAGCTGACCCATATGAAGTCTTCACATTTGAACACACTGCATGTGCATTAGGGAACCAACAATTATACATAATAGCATAATAATGAAAAACGTTTAATTAGGTATCAATCTAAAGAACATCTTAAGATATATTTTTGATGCAAAAGTTTATTGCCCTCATTCGCCCGTTATCGAGATGTAAAGTCTTAAAGTCTGCCGAAATTTTAAGGATCACTTCAAGAGTTAGCGAGAAATTGTTCGCACAACTTCACCGTTAAACTAATTTAACTTTCACCACTTAAAACTATTGCAATAGTTTTACATGGCGTATATTATAAGTCTGTCGAACATTTAAGAAAAGCGCCAAAATCAAAGACTTAAATTGATCACGCAATTTTATGTTGAACTAATGTAATTATCGCCGTTTAACTTGATTCTGTAAAACGTCTTTTTTTGCTAGCGCAGTGTCAATGCGGAGAAAACAACTTTCACTAGATATAAATTCGTGCAGGAATAAAAATTCGTTCACAGAGCGTGTTTGGGAAATTTTGAAATGCATGTAAAATATGCCTCAAACTAGAGCCCACTCAAGTACTGATCCAGGTCTGGTTTTAGAGGGAGGAAGTCATATCCGGAAAGGGGGGGTTGAGGCGTCATAAGGGCCATTTTTGAGCGAAACTAACCAGAGAACCACACAAATAGTGTTATAATGAAAGAAGTTTTAATAGGTAGCAATCAAAATAGCATCCAGAAACTGATTTTTGACGGTAAAATTATTTGCCCTCGTTCGCCTGTTATTGAAATAATAAGTCTTATAGTCTGCCGAAATTTTAAGAAAAGCGCCAAATTTATAGGCGTGGCGAGAAAGTGATGTCTTAATTTTACCATCCGTATCCTATCCAAAAACTATGCGAAAGATGTCTACTCGTTAAATTTGGCTGCTTTTTTTTTAAACACCGGCAGACTTCGAGACTTCATATTTTGATGATAATAACGTCTAAATTTCTGTACAAGGGAAAAAAATTTACTCGTTGAGAAACATGTTTTGCAATAAGAAACAAATAAATACCTTGGTGCTTGAAAAATGAAAGAATATAAAACAACGTATTAATGTACAAAAGAGCAGAAAAACGGCATACATGTGTTTCGGAGTTACAAGGAACATTAATTTATCTAAAATAGTTTTACCTTTCTTGCCCTGCAGTATCCCACAGCTGAAGAGCAATTTTCTCTCCTTCTATTTCAACAGTCTTCACCTGGAAATCAACCCCTGCAAACGATATTAATTTCGATTTCAACAGGTTCCCTCTCACACAATAAAATCCTCACAACATTTTACAAAACGTCAAAAGGGGAAATTGAACTCGACATCAGAACCGAAAATGAAAGAGCATTTTAAGGTGACTCTGTACAGCTTTTTGCAAGTTCCACCATCATTGAGAGAACTCAGGGCCGCTGAGAGCCGAGGCAGGTCCCTTGCTAGTTTGTTTGCTGGACCTCTTTTTTATAAAACCTATACTGTTCCAGTTAAGAGCAGGGTCCCCTCAGTTGCCAAATCCCTAGTTTTGACTAGGCTGACACAAGGGCGGATACATTTCATTTCACACTCCAGGGTCCCCCGTACCTACCACAGCTTTGTGGTTTAACCGGGATAGGGCCCTGAAGAGCGCTCTGTTTATAATTTTGAACCAGAACCTAGGGTCGAGCAAACCCTAGGCCCAGCACCCCAGAGGTATCGTTTCACTTGGAGGACTTTGTGACCACGACATTTTTAACGCCTCCCAGCCACCATTAATCAAGACGGTGGATCTTTGATCGGCTGGGATCGAACCCGGGTCCCTCCGAACACGAGTCCGATGCCTTACCGATCGGGCCACCACGGCCCAACAAGGGCGGATACAAGGGAGGGGCGATGGGAAGATCGCCCCCCCCTCTCTTTGTTGGACTCTCCATCTGCAAATTTTCAATATTGAAACTCGAAAATACATTTTTAGACTGTTGTGGATGTTAGGGAAAAGGAGATTTGGTGTTTACCTCTGGAAAAGTTTCGAAATTGAAGACTAAAACATTTGTGGTGAAAATTTGTAAAGTGGTAGGATATGTAGTAAAGGCTAAGTAAAAAAAAAAAAAAATCAATCTCCAATTGCCAAACATTTCTGGATCCGCAGTTGAGCTGACATGGCCTCCCGTCGGCCTTGACAGAATTAAAAAAAAATATTTACTGAGTGAAAATAGACAACGTTTAAAAAGTACAAATAAATACGAATAAAAGAGTTTAAAAACTCAGCAAACAGCTGTTTCGGGGCTATAAACTGCAAGCCCCATCATCATTGAATAAAAATAAAAAGATAATTTCACAAGCCAAAGACTGGCAAGTAAATTAACTCGGTTCACTTGTCAGTGCCGTGCCCAAGCTGTGTATTAAACAGTGTATAACCACACTTTGCACTGGGGATTAAGAATGCATCATTTTTCGAATAACATTGCCACCATAAATTCAAATCAAATGGCCATCCAATTTATTTTAATGCATGCACCTTACCCCGTCACATACATTCATTTTCCTTTAAGTCTCAATCTGATTTTCTTAGAATTTCGATATTGTTCTGGTATGGCGACTTAGTTAATGATTTATATTGCTTCAATGTTGTGATAAGTTTTAAGGTCTGTGTGTGTTCAGTTTTAAGATAAAAATTTTGAAGCTAAAATTCTAAGACTTACAAGGACTTTTGCAGAAATGTGGAAATCCTCTTATACGTGTATTTCGGGATTGTGGCAATAATTCCGTCACTTAAATAACAAAAGTTTATTGTACATTTTTTTTTTTTTGAGATTAACTGGTCGCTTAATAAACATTCAAATTCAAATTTTGCATAAATGCAATACATTTTAAATTTACAAATGTCTGTAAGCTACCCATACTACAAGCTAAATGATGCAATAATTTTGAAAGTTTCATTTCTATTTGAATTCACCAATTAATTTATTGACGTATTATTCAGTACTAAGAGTAAAGTTACTTAATTCTGTCATAAACTATTTTTTGTGTTCATATTTAAAAGTACAGAAGGATAAACTGGAGTAATTAGGGCTACGAAGTACACATCATTACACTGATACCCTTTGAATTTATTACAAAAAAAATTCTTACCTACTGTGGCACTAAAAGTAGATTTGAAGTCATCTCTGCAAAACCTGTGTAGTATACTTGTTTTACCTACCCCGGAATCACCAACGAACACAACTTTGAACACCCGGGAGGGCGGGGCACCCTGAAATTGCATTTTCGTGAAAAACTAGTTGATTTGAAAACAAAGCCTTTAAAGAGAAATGCAAGACACTAATAGTCTAAGAGCTATAGTGCTTATAGCAACGCTTTCGAGTAATTATTTTAAGACCTCTGGCGAGTAATATATCTCTCCCTATACTCTTGTAAGCAGCATGCAGGGTGTCTGCTGGCCGAGTGTGGTTGCCTTTTTTACTGTGCATCACATTTTTGCTGGTAAAAATTGTGATTTTTTAACCATTTTGGGACAATTAGAGACTTAAACCTGTCGTAAGCATTTCATGTAAGCTATATCAACGAGAAGCTATATTTCCTGCCGTCACAATGATTTTTGAATTTTTATTATACCACAATTAGAAAAGAAGTTGCATGTAAAAGCTTTTGGTTTTTTTTCGTTATTTAGCAGCTCTGCATTTCGTACAATTTTCGAAGTAGAAATCTAAAGCTTGGCAGGATTGCTTATAGGGATGGACCGGATATCTGGTAACTATCCGGTATCCGGCCTATCCGGCCAATATTTTAAGTATCCGGTACTTCCGGATATCCGATCCGACTGACCGCCCCGGATACGGATATCCGGAAGATTTTTGCAGGATATCCGGCAAAGTATCCGGTATTGATGTGGGAGATATCCGGAATTGATGTAAGGGTTATCCGGTATGATGTGAGGACCTAATTGAATATTTTCTTTTTTACAAAAATCCCAGTTAAAAATTTCATTGTTTGATAAACCTTTTAGATGATGTAATTACTTTTCATCTTTCCTTTTTTCCATTTTTTGCTTCTAAAACAAAAGTTATATGTTATTCCCCTGACTTTGTACTGGACATGGAAGCATTTTAAGTATTTGATTTTTCACAATTTCCAGATAAAGTATGATTGTCTTCAGCTTTTCAAGAATATTTTAGTTAAAATATTTAGAAAGAAAAAGCTGCAAACCTTCAAGGATTAATGTGTGACAAAAGGTTGAAAAAAACTTACGATCATATCGTTAGTTCATAAAAATTAATCGCACTAGCTTTTAATATAAATTCTGAAATAATTTTATTTATTGAATTCTTTTATTTTTAGTTTTTGTACTTCTAACAAAAATTGCAATCTATTAACACCCAATGATGTTGTAATTAGATATTTTTTACTTTGCCAACTATTATTGCTTTATTATAATTGAAAATAACATACAATAAATAACCTATCTAACATTGGCGAAAGTGTTCTTCTAGATAATGTAAACATCTGTCCCCATGAATCGTCGGAACTTAGCCGTGCTTTTTTTTTTTGAAAAGAGTTATAATGTGTGTAAAGAAATTTTGAATCTTGCACTTAGTTTTGTTCTCTCTTTTTGTAATCCCTTCCTTTCAGAAAAGATATTTCTCTGCTAGAATCTGTTCAAGTCTGTCACGCCGCTCCGTAACTCCTCGAGAACATGTTGAGCATGACCCTTAATAACATTAATTCGAGTCTCGATAACTCGAAGTTTTATAAACTCAAATATACCTTTATTTCAAAGTTTTCTTTTGGTCCCAAATTCTTGAACAGACGGTAGGAACTGCTTGTAACTCGAACTGTCAATAACTCTAAGCTTTTAGCCGGTCCCTTGGGACTATGAGCTGTTGAGACTCTACTGTAAGATGTTAATTTGCATCTTTAGAAAGTGTATTTTGTTTTTTGGAATTTAAGTAAAACATTAAGTTAATTATTTGGACATAAGTTTATTAATTTATTTTTTAAAGTGAACATATGTTAAGAATAATTTTTAATAATAATTATAATACACTGCGATGCAAAAGTTTAGACAAAATGCAAATATGTGAATAAAAAGCAAACTATTCAACGAAATGCTTTCAAATTTCTACTGCTGGTACACAATATGGTCCCATATACGTGTCTGGAGTTCTTATAACTATAACTGGAATCAAATTTTGGATATCACATAAGATATTTTTTTACATTGTTGCAAAAGTTTAGACAATAGTCAGATTTTATGCAAATATCCCTTGAAATGTGATTGGTGGAGGAAATACGGGACTGTATTATTCATTTATAAAGTGCAGAAATAGCTGAATAAATAATCAAAATCTCAAAAGCTCTTTAGTTCTCGTGTAAAGAAGATGAGAAAGTTTGGAAGCCGAAATTCGAAAATGAACCTACTTTATTAATTGTTTGTCTTTTAAATCGGCTCTAGTAAGGTAGTACATTGTTTTTTACTTTGTGGAGAGCAAATTCAGACATGTGTATCGATCAAAAAGTTCAAGAAAAATTATATTTCTTAAGGATGAAGAAATTGAAAAAACGGCTCAGACTGACGATTCGCCCCTTAATCCTACAAAACTTCATCTTGGGTCAAAAACAGCACGTGGCAGCATAAGTAGATGAACAACTGAATCGGAATGCATAAAAAAAACAAAGAATTGTGCTTGAGCATTTTCAGACAGTGTCCCAAATAAGCCAGATTTTATTGGTAAAAGCAGCACAGCATATGATCATTGGATATTTCTCAAGTCCCGCGAAAAGAATTATAATCCATCTAGGCCATCCCAATTTTAATAATTTTTATCAAAGAAAGTACCATTCATTTTTTAGTCACGATGATACATATGCTGCTTTTCACATTAAAATCTGGCTTATTTGGGACACTCTGTCCGAAAAGGCTCAGGCACAATTCTTTGTTTTTTTTAATGCATTCCGATTCGGTTGTTCATCTACTTATGCTGCCACGTGTTGTTTTTGACCCAAGTTGAAGTTTTGTATGGACTGTCATTGAGCGTCATCTCATCCGATCGACTGACAACGTGTCTGAATTTGCTCTTCACAAAGTAACAAACAATGTACTGCCATACTAGAGCCGATTTAATAGCCAAAAAATTAATAAAGTAGGTTCATTTTCAAATTTCGGCTTCCAAACTTTCTCATCTTCTTTACACGAGAACTAAAGAGCTTTTGAGATTTTGATTATTTATACAGCAATCTCTGCACTTTATAAATGAATAATACAATCTCGCATTTCCTCCACCAATCACATTTCAAGGGATATTTGCATAAAATCTTACTATTGTCTAAACTTTTGCAACAATGTAAAAAAATGTCTTTTTTAATATCCAATATTTGGTTCCAGTTATAGTTAAAAGAACTCCAGACACGTATTTGGGACCATATTGTGTACCTACAGTAGAAATTTGAAAGCATTTCGTTGAATAGTTTTCTTTTTATTCACATATTTGCATGTTGTCTAAACTTTTGCATCGCAGTGTATATCGGTCATTTCAGCGAAAATGGTACAAATCAGTCCCGATACTTCAGAATTTCGGTAATTAATTTTAATATTTACCACCAATTAATTGTATTTTTTTATTTGTTCTCCATCTAATTGTGTGTAACCAAGTATTACTTATTTATAAAGGACTCAAAAAAAAAAAAAAAAAAAATAATAATAATAATTCTTTGGCAAAAGAAGGAAAAAATGATCTACCCCAGCTTCAAATTGCTAGGACTTAAAATGTAATTTAAGATTAAGTTGAAATGCAACAATAAAATCATTTGCAATGCACAGAACAAAAAATGCTTCTGACACCTTTTCCGCTGATTTTTATGTATATAAACAAAAAAATCTTGGAAAAACACTTATTTATCTTTGTTCCTAGATTTTTTATGTTTCAAACTGTCCACTCTGTTACAAGCTTTTCACAAATAAAATAAGCAATTGCATTCAGTGGGATATTTTTTTTAAAGAAGTACAAGTAATGTATCTGCTATGATTACTTTGATACATTGAATTATATAGTCAGCAACTAAGATAAGCCTAAAATTCTTTGCTGATGATAGTTAATTTGCACTGTGGGATGTCCACTCTGTTACAGTCGCATTAATGGTGCAAAAAATATTTTTTCTTGAAATTGCAGACAGAATTAGTTTTAGGATGTTTAGTCCATTTTATACTTGTTCTGTAATTAACTTTTCTTTACGATTAACCTCATTTGTCTCCTCTATTACACAAAGTGGTCAAACTATTCAAAACTCTTAATGAATGACTCATATACAAGCCATTTACACTTTATTATGCACAAATAAACAGAGAATAATTTTTAAAACAACGATTAGTTGGCGAAAATTACTTCATTTGATAAACTTAACTCGACAATTTCAGACATGATTTGTACCATTTTGGCTGGAATAACCCATAAATATAACATTTGCATCTAAGAATGTATCTTTATTTTTTCAAAATGAAGTTGAATTTCGAGGTGATTGTTTAAGAATTAGTTTATTAATTTGTTTTTAAAAAAGTGAATGTGTTTAGCATGACTCTTAATGTATTTAAAATGATAATTTGCTACTTTTAAGAATGTGTATCTTAATTTTTTGGAACTAAAGTAAAATTTCAAGTTGATTATTTAAGTATAAGTTTACTCATTTGTTTTTTAAAAAGTGAACAACTTTAGCATAACTCTTAAAAATATATTTAAGCTGCTGATTTGAATCTTCAGAAAATATGTACCTTTGTTTTTTGGAGTTATATAAAATTTTTAATTGATTATTTGAGTATAAGTTTATTATTATTATTTTTTTAACACACTGGTCCTGTTTTAATATTTTCTTCTTTAACTTGTATGTTAGAAAAATTACATGCGTATTATTCTTAAAAAAAAGAATTTCAAAGCAAAATTTTGCTTTATATTATTGCAAAATTAGAAATAAGAAAATGTGTTACTTTGTAATGAAGTTTAAATTCATAAAATTCTAATAAAATTTGTATTAATTTGAAAAAAAAAAAAAAAGTTTATCTAAACTTAGTCTTTTCTTCTTTTTTCTTTCTTTTTTTGTAAATCAATTATCGTGTATATAATATTGGTGAAATATTTAATAACTGTATCATTTACATAGAAACTTATTGAAATGATATTGAAACAGAAAAGCTTTAAAATTTAAACTAAGAATAATTAAAAGTTTAAACTTTGAGTACATACAGAAATATTTAATTCTATCTTTTAAAGTTTTGTCTCTTTTGATAAAAATACATAATTTAGAAAGAAATCACAATATGCTAGTGTTTCATTTCATATGTAGCGCTACTCCTGTACAATAAAATAGAGGCTTTAAAAATTAATGTGAATGTATTTAACATGTTTTTAAAGAAATGATGCGAGAAACAATTTTTTATTTATTGTTTTGAAGCTGCATTGCATAAAAATAAGCGAACATGCAATGTAATTGTAATGCCGGATATCCGCAGGATACCCGGCGATACAATTCCGGATATCCGGTATCCGACTTGTGATGAGCCACCGGATATCCGATATCCGGTATCCGGCAAAATCACTATCCGGTCCATCTCTAATTGCTTATCTTATCATATGCGTCCTACACATCAATTTTTGTTAAAATCGGAAGTGGTGAGGTCAAAAACTTTTTTTTTCATGATTGATTTGACGTGGAATTGTCCAAAAATGACTTAAAAACAAGAAGTTCTGTCAAGAACTAAAGGAGTCTACTTTCCCGTACATCGACTTCGGCAATCTAGCATCTGATCATTATTCTCTTAATTATCTGAGACTGAAAATTATGTCAAACATACCTTTTTAGCACTTAAAGCTGATTTCTAAAAGCAAAATATACCCCTCTCATCAGATGAAATAGACACGTAAAAAATACATAAACGGATAAATAAAGTTTTGTCGCACCTTTTAAAGAATGTAACTGTTACAGTTCTTCCGTAGAAAAAATCCTCAATCGTTTCCAAAAATAAATAAATTAATTAATTAATTAATAAAAGTACAAAGAGCATCAAAACACATTTTATCAAACAAAGAAAAAAAAGAAAAAAAACTCGTCCGTTAATAAAATGTCTCGAATTTCACTTTTAATCCGTTTCCAGTTGTTAAATATAAATAAAGAATAAAATGCTCTCGTGAATGAAAAATTTTTGTTACAAAAAAAACTAGCTGTCGTGGCCGTCACGAAACTTTCTTCTATATCTATCTTATGAATTCCGATTACAAAATAAAATACTTACTCGCCCGAATAATTGGAGACAGCTCCAATTTCCCAATTATCGTAATAACCCTGCAAATGCAGAATCAATGAGCGAAATTGGAAATCATTGCAAAAGCCTTGTTTAGATTAATTGCAAACATTTTATTTGTTATTAAAAAGAAATTGGCAACAGTTAAAAATTTCAAATCATTGAAAGTTTTCAGCTGTTTTGATAATTAAATAGCGTGAAAGCGATTTTTTAATGAATTAATTTTTCGCATTGTTGACTAAGCGCAAAAATCACCCCACCCTCCCCCTGGGCGATTGCGCCAAATTTAATCGATGCTTGCTTCCATATTGGTTAGTGTTATTCCAAATTCATTCAAATCGCAGCAATATTTCCGAGATACAGTAGGTGCAATGACAAATAAGCACTTTGATTGCTCCACCCCCCTTTGAAGATATTGACACGACAAATTGAAATCAGCACCTGTACTCAGTAGGGTTTACCTATAGATCAATTTTCGTTTGATTCCGCCGGTTACTTCCTGAGATATAGCAATCACCCCCGCGCAGAACACGTGCGATTGCTCCACCCCCTTGTAGGAATTCGCTAAAAAAAGTCAGGTGCGCCAATTCACATGGTGGTACATATGTGCAAAAATTTTTGTTCGATTTCATACAGTAGTTTTTGCTCTAGCGCGGCCACAAAAACTGGTCACACACATACAGACTCACACACACACACACACAGCACACACAGACAGACATTTTCCAAAAATGGTCGAAATGGACTCAGCGCACCTCAAAACGTGCAAATCCGTCAAAATTCGACATTCGAAAATTTTCACGAATCCAATACTTTCTTCTATATATTAGATATAGAAGAAAGTAAAAATCGTCTGCCAAAAAAAATAATAATAATAAATAAATAAAATAAAACGAATGAATAAATAAACAAAAAATCGTCTGCACAGTTAGTCATTATTTTTCTGAGCCTGCATTTCCGCCATGTTTGCGGAGTCGGAATCAGAGTCCTCACAGAAGATTATTCGGAAAAGTACTTTACAAACATTATTTATCAAAACCATTTTCTTACAAAGTTAGTTTGAAGGAAATCTGACTTTAAGTTCAGGATCAACATTCAACTTAAATTCCCCGTAGGCGCTAATGTTAAATTTTTTTTTCTGAACGGTCCAATATTGAACGAAAAATGGTTCAAATCAAAAAGCGAAATATGGGATTTCAATGGTTTCTCTGAAAAATGTTGGCAAAATATGGTCAAATATAATTTTACCTATCGTTTTTGTGCCGACTTCAAAACTTATGTTTAAAAGTAGTTTCGATGGTGTTCAAAGAAAAAAATTATTTTTTACTTTTTAGAGCAATTTCCAACTGAAGTCGGTTCTATTTTTTTCCAAAATTATTTTATTTTATTCTTTTTAGTGTAAGTGTACTTTTGAAATAAGGTAATGTTTCCCCCTCCCCCCTTCCCCCATTACGAAACTTCATCTAATTTTCTTAAGTAAATGCTCCATAAAATAAACTCTGAAAAAAAAAGGGAAGAAACTATCAACGCGTCTAAAATTTTAAGCGATTGACACTAAAAAATAATCTTTGTTATTCTCTTGTATTTATTTGTTTACTAGCTTAATCAAAGCCATTTAAATATCAACGGCTTTTTAAATAATTTATGTTTCAAAGCAATTCTAGGTCCTCGTTGTTCATAAGATTTTAACGCATGCTACGTATGTTACCCGCTAATGAGTTTCATGTTTTATTTATTTAAGCCTTCATTTAAAATTCTCATTATCATTATTATTACAGTTTCATATCAACCACGTTTTGTAACAATGGATTTCATATTTAATCATTTAGGACAAATCGCTTTAAATTCGACTACTTATTAATATTTCATACTTACTCCAGAGAAGCGTTAGTTCAAAATTTTCATCATGATTACTATTAATATTGCTGTTGCGAGGCAACAAATTTTTGCAACAATGGATTGAAAATTTAATCATTTAATGGGGAAATGACATGAAATTTACTGTTTTCCATAATAACTTTTTTCTAGTGAACAAATATCGTCATATGAGTAAATGGTACCTAAGTTACACCATCTCCTATCGATTAAAAAAAATTGTCCAAATCGGTTCAGTAGACCAGATGTTATGTGCGAACAAACAAAAAAAAGTATACGCTTTGAATTGATAACCTCCTCCTTTGTTGAAGTCGGTTAAAAATATTTTGATTTGCTCTAAAAGCGTATTTTTTAGTTTTTTAAAAGAATGTTTTAAAATTATTTTAATATGATTCTGTCTTATTTAGAGGCTAATCCACATCTACAGAAGCTGATGTCCCTAAACACTAGCAGATACTCCCATTTCCGGTTGTAAACCGGGTGTTACCCTTTCCATCCTATTTGTGGTCGGACAGTATGTTGGCATATTGTTCCTACATATTGTTGTCTTTTAAAATTTAATCACTGCAACAATAAATCTTTTCACTCTGAAAAATCAAATGTAACAATGCATTTTTCTCAGCAGCAACAATTGGAATCTTAACACTATTTCTAAGTTACATGAGTCTACTTTCATTTATGTAAAAGCTGAAAGGTTGTTTGAACTTGTGACTGATTTTCAAAATATTGAAGTGCATTTATTATGGCTCTGGGATTAATTAACCTATTTCTTTGTTGCTTCAATGTGAAGCCGGTGATACTTAAAGCTGATCAGGCCACACAAATGGATGGCCAAACTTGCAAAGTTGATCAGGCCACACAAATGGATGGCCAAACTTGCAAAGTTGATCAGGCCACACAAATGGATCGCCAAACTTGCGTGACCTTACAACCAACTGTCACCGAAAACACTGTGGCCACACAAACGCCACCGTCCAAACCGCCGCGAAAGCCAGCGGCTACTAAAAAATGTGTTTTAGAAAATCCTGAAATTTATTCCGATTCTGGATATTACCTAACTGTCTAAGTTACCGTGACTATGTATATAGTGTATATAGATAGTTTTCATTATGTTTGTATATATGCTTTTCTCAATTAGTTGAAGTTTTTTCTTATTATAATTTACCAGAAGGAGACTGGCTTGAAAAATGTGATGGATTGCTATTGTTTATGGATGGGAGGATGACTATTTGTTAGCTGTGTAAATATTAACCTTTTATGGATGAGCAAATCTACGGACCAATGACTACTGTATACAATTTATTTCGTTATGGATATGTGTATCTATTGTGACTTATAATGGACGTATTAACACTGAAAGTGACTATGGAAAATGAGAACTACTAAAAGAAACGGTGAGACTGATGACACCAAAGAGGACTCATCCCTAATTATGACAACCAACTGATTGTGACCTTATGTAGACTATGCACCGGCGATGATCTCCAACTGGACAACTGATGATGTTTACTTGTCTGATCATGATGATGATGTCGTCTGATGACTTAATTGACTAGTGTCGGCTACCAATGGTTGGGCTGAACCTTTCTTCTGAGCTGCTTCGTGTTTTCCACTTCTCTTGCTGTCTTTTCATGACAATCAACTTTTAAATACATCTCAAAAGGAACACAAAATGAAATGATAAAAACGATTTTTAAAAAATGTCTGCAATAAATTTTAGTATGTGATGCAACTTCCAATAAATGATGCGATCGTCTACCAAAACAAAAGATGTGTTTAAAAAAGAATTTGCTAAATTGATATTCACATGAATCGTAATACTTCAGTAATAGCTGTAACATAGAGTAATTACAAATAAAATAGCTTTTGATCAAATATTTGTCTCTGCTGTTATTATGTGTTATAACGTCACAATAAAAAAGTTACATGCTACAAGGGTTGGAACTTTAATTGAGTCCTTTCGAATCAAAACCAGTTAATTCAATTTCTCAAAATCCATAGTTCCGAAGACGAAATTATAGACCTGAAGGGGGTTTGACTGAAAACATTTACGTCATATTCAATTTTTGTTGAGATCTAGTAGTTTTTCATCAACTGCCTTTAAACGATCGGCGTAGGAGCTTTTACTCGTTTTGATTCTGAACGACTCAACTATTTATGACAGCTAATACAAATGCGACAAAATGGTAATAACGTCCATCTACGTCCCACAGAAAAAGGTCTTTATAACGAGTGGTCGCTATAAGAGGTAAAACATCGAGTATATTGGGATAAAGTTGGGTTTTTCCCACGGGTTGCTATGCTGGGATAGTCTTTGAAACGAGTAGTCGTTATCACGAGCGTCGACTGTATTAGAATTTTCAAAGCAAGAGTTTATAACTGGTCTTTTGAACGATTATTGCTATAATTCTGATTAATTATAGGTTTGTCAATCGTGGCCAACCTGGGAATCGAACTCGGGTCTGTGACGAAGAAGCGCAATGACATAGAAGCGCAGGACGTTGAAGCGCAATGTGACGTAGAAGCACAATGCATTGTGGTAGCGCAATGCACTACCACAAAGTCACTGAGCTTCAATTTCTCAGATAATCCACAAAAAATGGACGACTAAATCATAATAAACTAATGTTTTACACACGAACACACAAAGTACCCTCGAAGGCTGTTCCACGAAAAAAGCCGTGACAGCAAAACTATTTTATTAACAAGAAATTCTGTCAAGAACTAAACGATCCTACTTTCCCGTACATCGACATCGGCATTCTAGCATCTGATCATTATTCTCTTGATTATCTGAGACTAAAAATTATGTCAAACATACCTTTTTAGCACTTAAAGCTGATTTCGAAAAGCAAAATATACCCCTCTCATCAGATGAAATAGACACATAAAAAGTAAATGAATGAATAAATAAAGTTTTGTCGCACCTTTTAAAGAATGTAACTGTTACAGTTCTTCCGTAGAAAAATTCCTCAATTGTTTTCAAAAAAAAAATAAAAGTACAAAGTGCATCAAAACACATTTTATCAAAGAAAGAAAAAAAAGAAAAAAAACCTCGGCCGTTGATAAACTGTTTCGAATTTCACTTTTAATCCGTTGCCAGTTGCTAAATATAACTAAAGATTAAAATGCCCTCGTGAATGAAACATTTTTGTTACAAAAAAAAATCGTCTGCCAAAAAAAAATAATAATAAATAAATAAAATAAAACGAATGAATAAATAAACAAAAAATCGTCTGCACAGTTAGTCATTTTTTTTCTAAGCCTGCATTTCCGCCATGTTTGCGGAGTCGGAATCAGAGTCCTCACAGAAGATTATTCAGAAAAGTACTTTACAAACATTATTTATCATAACCATTTTCTTACAAAGTTAGTTTGAAGAAAATCCGACTTTAAGTTCCGGATTAACATTCAACTTGAATTCCCCGTAGGCGCTAATGTTAAATTTTTTTCTGAACTGTTCAATATTGAACGAAAAATGGTTCAAATCAAAAAGCGAAATATGGGAATGAGCCTCTCCGAGATCTTTCAAACAAAAAAAAGTTTATTCTATTCGGATGATTCACTCAGAAGTTATTAGGTGGGGAAAGGTTGCTTGAACGGTTCAATGTTGAACCGAAAAAATGTTCAAATTGAAAATTTAAATACGGTAATGAAGTATCCTTGCTGAGATCCTTCGAACAAAAAAAAAAGTTTATTTAAATCGGACTGTTCACTCAAAAGTTATTAGGGGTGACAGCTTGTTTAAACGGTTCAATGTTGAACGAAAAATTGTTCAAATCGGAAATGTAAATAGGGTAATGAAGTATCCTTGATAAGATCTTTCGAACAAAAAAAAGTTTGTTCAAATCGGACTGTTCACTCAAAAGTTAGCATCGCGGGACAGATTGTTTGAACGGTTCAAAGTTGAACCAAAAATTGTTCAAATCAAATATGGGAATGAGCTGTACTCGCCGAGATCTTTCGAACAAAAAAAAAGTTTGTCCAAATCGGAATGTTCATTCAAAAGTTATTAGGGGGGGGGGCAGACAGACCGACCGACCGACCGACCGACAGACCAACCGACACACAAATTCCCCATCTCAATACCCTACTCTCAAATTTTTAATTTTTCGATATTCATTTTACCTTTTTATTTTTTTTAACTTGGCGATATTTTTTTTAACTTTGCGATATTTTTTGGACGTGGCGATATTTTTTCAATGCATTAAGCTACTTTTAATACTTTTTTCGTCTTTATTTTATTTGAAACGGGAAAGTAGGCTAAAAACTATTTTTACAAGCAAAAATGTGATGCGCAGTAAAAAACGCAACCACTCTCAGCTGCCAGACACCAGGCATGCTGCTTAGAAGAGCATAGGAAAAGATATATTAAACAGCCAGACGTCTTGAAATAGTTTTTTTTTCGACGTTGGACTACAAACTTTCATGAAGAAAGAAAAAAAAAAAACACGGACTAATGATTTTTTAAAAAGCTCTCCTTTTTTTGTAAATTGGTTTTAAATTCTTATAAGTACTTAAAATCTCTTATCATTACGTAAAAGGCTTAATTTTGTTAAGGAAAAATAATTGTTTAAATAGATTCTAGAAGGATAGAGTTAAAAATCCTAATCTTGCAAAGTTAAAAGAAAAAACAAAAATTTTTTTTCCGATTTTCAAGTCATAATTCTCATCGTGGAAAAGTGCTCATAAAAGCAAGCCCGTTATTTAGTGACTCAATTGCTCCCCTCCCAGGCATTGGGAAATTAATGTATTTACACGTAGTGAGTAGACGTGGGTTTGACTGTTTAGTTTTTGTGCGTACAATTTACATTGAGTACATATCTTTTGACTCCCCCCCCCTCCGAAAACGTCCAAAAAGATGGTCTTGCAAGTAAGGTAACATTTTCTTCTCTCTCGAACTAAGAATCATTATTTCTCCTTATTGAACATTCTTTCCTTTAGTGAAATGGTATTTGTTCAATAGTTTTTCAAGTGTAAAAACTTTTTAAGGTTTATCCAACCACCAAAAACAATTGAAAAGAATGCCTTGAAATGAATGCTTTTTCTTTCACGTGCTGAATACATCGTTTCATTTATTGTTATCATTTTTTTTTCTTGATTACACTCATATTATTTTCATTTTAAAATTTAGTATTGTTATTTTTATTTATTTTTTTGAAAAGAAAAAAGATCCTTCGAAACGCAGGTTTCCCTTTTCTCCACAAGCTTGAGTTCTTATTACAAGAAAGAAAAATAGCAATACAAACCTGGACACACGCGTAATATTCTCTCAAATAATAGGTCCAGGTAAACTTATCTAGAAAATTTTCGAAAAATTTAAGTCTAAGAACGCATTTTAAGTTTGTTTTGGTCACGTTAACACAGGTAGATGAAATGCAACATGAATATCGCTGAATTAAAAAAAATATATGCGTTCGTTATTACTTATGCCATACCCCCAAAGCAGAATACTTAGTGATGTTCTGCGACGCAAAATTATTTGCCCAAAATTGTTCTGCAAGATAGATTTATACATTATATATTTACCGTCAAAATGTTACCAAAAAGTGTTTTCTCATTTTTACATATAACGTACTGCAATTTAGAATTTAATGAAACGCAATCAAATTGAAATATATATCTCTTTACTTATATTAAGATTATCAATTTAAATAATTTCCACCAACTAATCATTTTTTTAATTGAGTTTCAATTTATTTGTGTATAATGAAGTGTAAATAACTAGTACATGACTCATTTATGAAAGGATATTAAATATTTTGATTACTTTGTGTAACAGAGTGGACAAATAAGCCTTTAAAATATCTTTATAATCACAAAGAAAAGTTAGAATCACAGAACAAGCATAAAGTGGAATAAACAGCCTAAAACTGTAAGTCTGTCTGCAATTTCAAGAAAAAAATCTATTTTTTTCATTATGAAATCGACTGTAACAGAGCGAAATTATTTGCACTGTTGTCAGCCTTCGACGAATCTTTCAAGTCATCAAAGATCACCAGAAAAGAAGTTGTAACACCTCTTTCTTTGGGCCACACCAGATTTACTCATAGACATCTGTTTTGCCCTAATGTATGATGTGTTGATTTCAATATAAATTTTCTTAATTCTACAGGCTCTTTCTTCAAACATTTTCATTTTGACACCTTTACTTTTAAACAATTGTTTGGCTCAGTATAGCCTACTAAGGCTTTTATGCCAAAAATCCAACCAAATCAACTTAATGTTTTAATACCATGGTAAAGACAATAACTATTTTTGGAATTGGTTTCATTTTCTATGAAGAGTTTGAATTAGAAAGATTTCATAAGTTTGCAAATACTTCTTGCTTTATTTTCATTAATTCATATTTTAAATGCTTTAGTTTGACAAATATATTTATAATTATGTTATTAATGCTTACTATATATATATACTTCATCATCGGTTCAGAAACTCAGTTCAAAAAACTCAAGTTCAAAAAGTTCAAGCTCGGCATTGGGACGTTAACTAATTTCCAGATCGCAGAACAAATGCTAAAAAACATTTTTCCGATTGGGGGGGGGGGACTTGGACTACACCCATTTTCCTAATTTTAGCCTGAAGTTAATTGTTTCAAATATAATTACTTCATCCCTGTGATTCTCTCAAGCGGAAAAATTGTTTTAAAATGATTTGAATAACTATTTTTACTTCAAGCTCCGTCAGAAATTCTGCAGCCAAAATGTGAAATCCCGAAAAACTTGAAAGGAGACTCCCTTCCCCCTCCACAACTCGTTTCTCTTACGCAAAAAAATTGTTTTAAACATCATTTGAATAAATAATTTTCACTGCGAGTTCCGTAAGTGCAATTCTGCGGCAATATGTGAAATTCTGCAGAACTTTAAACAAAGCTTTGCCCCCGCGATTCCCTCACCGGAAAATTGTTTTTAATACAATCTGAATAACTAATTTGCGGTCAAAATGATAAGGCCCACAGAACTACAGACGTAGCTTGTGTCCCCTCGATTCTTCCGTAGGAAAAATTATTTGAAATCTTAATTTGTTCTGTAAGATTCGTCACAGCAGTTCTGCGGTCAAAACGCAAAGAGAACTTCAAGCGAACACCCCCCCCCCCCCCGCCATTTATTGATGAGTAACGATTTATTGTTTCAAAGAAAATTTGAAAAGCTAATTTGTTCTGGAAGTTTCGTTGCTGACGTTCTGTGGCCAAAATGTGAAAGCCCGTAGAACTTTAAACAAAGCCTGTGCCCCTCGATTCTCTCAACAGGAAGAGTTAATAGTTTTAAACAGCATTTGAATAACTAATATGCACTGCAAGTTTCGTCTCCTAAGTTCTGCGGCCAAAATGTGAAAGACCGCGAAACTTCAAGCGAGTACCCCCCACCCCCCCTCCCGCGATTCTCTCATGAGGAAAAAATGTTTTCAACATTGTCGAGTACCCAATTTGTACCGCAAGTTTCGTTACTGAAGTTCTGCGGATAAAATGTGTAGACCCGCAGAATTTCAAACGAAGCCCGTTTTCCCGCGATTCTTTAACACCGAAGAATTAATTGTTTGAAACATAATCTGAATAACTATAGTTTGTACTGCAAGCTTCGTCACTGAAGTTCTGTGGATAAAATGTGTAGGCCCCCGCAGAACTTCAAACGCTTGTTTTAAACATAATTTGAAAAACTATTTGTACTACACGCTTCGTCACTGAAGTTTTGCGGCCAAAATGTGAAAGTCCGAAGAATTTCAAGCGAAGCTTGCGTCCCCGCGATTTCCTCATGAGGAAACATGGTTTTAAACATAAGTGAATATCTAATAGAAAGAAAAACAAAGTGTCGTCACTGAAGTTCTGCGGATAAAATGTGAAGACCTGCAAAACTTCAATTGAAAATCTGCGCCCCTGCGACTCTCTTGCGAAAAAATTGTTTCAAACATAATTTGAAGAACTGATTTGTGTACCTACCGCAAGCTTCGTCACTTAAGATCTGCGGCCAAAATCTGAAGTCTCGCAGAATTTCAGACTCAGTTTGCGTCCCCGCGATTCTCATGTGGAAAAAATTAATCGTTGGAAACATTATTTGAATAACGAATGTGTACTGCAAGTTTCGTGGCTAAAGTTCTGCGGCCCAAATAAGAAGGACTGCAGAACTTAAAACGAAACCTGGGTAAATGTCATCGCTGAAGTTCTGCGGAAAAAAACAGGAAGGTCCTCAGAAGCTCAAGTCAAGTCGTCCGCACGTCTGCTGTGGTCTATAAGGCACTATGGC
The DNA here is from genome assembly GCA_038373865.1 of Uloborus plumipes. Classification (NCBI taxonomy): domain Eukaryota; kingdom Metazoa; phylum Arthropoda; class Arachnida; order Araneae; family Uloboridae; genus Uloborus; species Uloborus plumipes. The sequence continues at coordinate 44,833 of JAXGGA010009783.1, forward strand.
CGGCTACGGCGCCGACATTATTGCCTGCTGCTCTGCGAGACATGGGCTACGAGCGAAACGTTGTTTTTTTTTTTTTTTTCCCTTTCGAACGATAACTTTTTTTTTTTTTTTTTTTGCGCGCTTTTGAACTATAACTTTTTTTTTTTTGCTAAATTTTGAATGGAATTGTTCTGCAGCCCCGATGTCTGTTCTGCGACGTACGTCGCCGATTTAGCAGTATTCTGCTTTCGGGTGCCATACTAACTCTTCGTTCTGCTCAGCAGCCGTTTAGACCTCTATAATGTAGATTACTCCAGTTTTGTTAAAAAATATTTCGATGGCAAAAAGGAACCGAACAGAACTTCCCAATACAAATACAAATACAAATACAAATGTGGCGACCAGCAGCAGGCTCTGGGCCCAACTTGGCTGGTCCTAGTCAAATTAAAGACCCCAATGAAGATCAATGGCCCTCTTAAAGCCATCTACTCCATTGCTCTTTACCGCCTCTTCCGGTAAGCTGTTCCAAGTTCCCACTACCCTGCTGAAATAGTAATTTTTTCGAATTTCAAGATTAGCCTGAGATTTAAACAGCTTAAAACAATGACCCCTGGTCCTGCTTTCCGTGCTAAAATCTAACCCCGTAACATCATTCATTTTAATAAATTTAAACAACTGAATCATGTCCCCTCTGGCTCTCCTTCGCTCAAGACTATACATATTAAGCATTCTAAGTCTGGAATCATAGTCTAAATTAGAAAACCCATTTACTAACCTTGTAGCCCTTCTTTGTACCCTTTCCAATAACTTAATGTCTTTCTTCAGATAAGGAGACCAAAACTGAACAGCATACTCCAAATGAGGTCTTACCAAACTTCTATATAGAGGCAGAAGAACCTTCTTAGATTTGTTTGAAATAGATCTATTAATAAACCCAAGCATCCTATTGGCTTTGTTACTAGCTATGCTGCACTGTTGACTAGACTTGAAATCCTGATTTATTAAGACACCTAGATCCATAACATTATCTGCCCGACTAATGACTGAACCCTGTAAATAATAGCTTGTATGCTTATTTCCATGACCGAAATGCAGCACTTGACATTTCCCAACATTAACTGCCATACCCCACTTGTCTGCCCATTTAGTAATATGATCCAAATCCTGTTACAGCTGATTTATTTGTTCGTCATTTTCTACAACCCCCATAAGTTTGACATCATCGGCAAAACAATTCATGTTTCCAGAAACATTTTCATGAATGTCATTCATAAAAATAATAAACAAAAGGGGACCTAAAACTGATCCTTGGGGAACCCCACTTAAAACCTCACTCCATTTAGAATAGTTACCCCTAACAACTACTCTTTGTTTACTTCCTGTCAGCCAATTTCTAACCCAAACTAGAATTTTACCTCCTACCCCTATACGAGCTAATTTACTGAGTAGTGCTACATGCGGTACCTTATCGAAAGCTTTTTGAAAATCTATGTAAACAACATCTACACATTTTTTGCTATCTAAAGCCAAGGTAACCTTGTCGTAGAAATGTAATAAATTAGCACACGATTTACCTTTTCTGAAACCATACTGCAAACTACTCAACAGCCCATTATTTTCTAAGAAATTCATAATCTTAATTTTGATCAATGTTTCAAAAATTTTACATACCACTGAAGTCAGACTCACAGGCCTATAATTTCCTGCATTACCTCTAGACCCTTTCTTGAAGAGTGGTGTAATGTTAGCTAGTTTCCAGTCCTCTGGCACTATCCCTGAGTTATACGAAGCATTGAATATATTAACTATAGCGTCAACTAATTCCTCTGCACATTCTACTAGAATTTTTGGATAAATATTATCTGGTCCCGGAGCTTTTGTGGTTTTAATTTTTTTCAAATAAAGTAAAACGTCCTCCCTGGAAAATACAAAGTCCTCAAGCTGTGTAGTAGCTTGTGTCTTGCTTGTGTCAACTGTTGAGATACAGTTATCGTTAAAAACACTGGAAAAAAAGTCATTTAGAACATTTGCTATATCACCATCATTCTGAATTAAATTTCCATGCTCATCTACTAGTGACCCAATTTGACTATTTCGAACTTTCCCAGAATTTGCGTATGCAAAAAACTCCTTTGGATTCCTGTCAATATTATCTGCCAGCTTTTGTTCCAATTATCTTTTCTGAAACCGTACCAAATACTTAAAACTACGCTTAGCCTCACAATACTGTAGCCTGTCTGCGCTGTGACCAGTTTCTTTTAATCGACGAAAAGCAGCTTGCTTACGGTTTAGAGCATCCTTAGTTTCCCTAGTGAACCACATGGGCCAAATTTTTGTGTTTACCCCTTTTCTCCTAAAAGGAACAAAATCTCCAACTGTTTTTGCTAGTTTTTCCTTAAACTCTGTCCACTGCAAATTTACATCGCTATTGTCCAAACCTGATGAAAAAACCACTTTCAAACTCTGCCTGAGTGCGACAAAATCAGTATTTCTGAAATTAGGTACAAACCTAAAATTTTTGTCTTTGTGCATATCAAACTTAATCCCAAACCTAATGCTGGTATCAAACGTATCTAATACGTATCAAAACAAGTACTTTTTCTAACAAAAAACAATATTTTAAGCATGTTTCAAGAGAAAATATTGGAATGAAAGTAAGACACGAAAAAATTTATCGTGAACAAAAGAAAAATAATAAGAAAAGAACGAAAAGTAATTCAATAAAATAAAACGAAGAAAAAAAAATTGATAAAATGTGGAAAAGATTTACCGTCTGCAAATAAAATAAAATAAAAATACTAAACAAATAAGTAAATAAAATAAAAAATGTAATTACATGAATGAATTAAACTTGTACAATAAACACACATGAATCAGTTTTCCCCAGGAGTAATGGATCAAGTGTATTGCTATATATCAATCACGAACACAAATAGATTGAACCGTCAAACTATAGCAAGATCAAATCAGTAAGTAATCGATTTCTTAAAAAAGAGGGAGGGAGGGGGTAGTTTTTTTTCCTTTGATCATTTAATAGTGCCCTTAAAGCACATATACCTAGCTTTTTAACTGTAAAAATATATTCTTTTCATAAATAATCATAAAAAAAGCTTATTTTAGGACATTTAGATACATTTGATGATTGAAATAAATAGAAAAATTTACCGCATTTTGTATTATTAAGTAGAGATGGAACGAAGCTTCGGCCGGGCCGAAGCTTCGGCCAATTTGGCCAATTTGCCGAAGCTTCGGTCTGGCCGAAGGATGAGTTGTGATTCGGCCGCTTCGGCCTGAAATTTATGCAGCGAATGAAAGACAAGTAAAAAAGAATACATGATAGGGTAAGTGCTCCAGTAGTCGGCTACAATGACATAAAACTCCTCATAAATAGTAGTACATTTTTAATTCAAAATCAGATATGACGCATTCACACATTCATGTACTTATCCTCAATCATCAATCAGTGGCAGTTAAGTTTCGGGTACTTTTTCTTGAATTAATAATGAGTCATTTCATTTTGAATGGTGTGCCCGTCATCCAAGATTGCGATGCTGCTTATTTTTCAGGTAAGATGATTCTGTGGCCGACTACTGGAGCATTTACTAGTGTTGACAACAGCTTGGATTTTAACATAACTTTTTTTTTAATTTCTGAAAAAAGTAGATGATTCACTATCAGAAAGGTTCATCCTTGTAAAGTTTTACTTGTTTTTGTTACTGTATTGATAGCTGAAAGTTCTAGGTTAGCCAAGATTAACAAAAGATCTCTTAAATAGCCGACTACTGGTGCTTTTACCCTACTATTTTTTCGAATTCACCAAAAACTGAAGCATTTTGCATTTAAGAATATTAAGATAAATATATAACACAGCGTAAATAGTAGTAGATTGGGTAGTTCTATGGTATAATACATAATCATATCAGTTTTTTTATTATAAAACATCAACTGAATTGCAGACTGAGCTCTTCATGTTCCAAGTAGAGCTTCCTACTACTAATTTGCAAAACGAAAATAGTAATGTCGTCTTTTCTTGTACTAGCAGTACAAAGCAAAACAAAACAAGAAAACTTTTAATTAGTGAAATTAATTTAAGAATGACTCAATAAGCTGAAAATGTTGTGTAACGCTAAGAATATTAAAACATATGGAGAAAAGTATAAAGCTCTACGCATTTATTATGCATTTAATCCAAAAACTTCAATATGTGCGCCAGCCGAAGCTTCGGCCATTAATTGGCCGAAGCTTCGGTATTCGGCGCTTCGGCCAAATGCCGCTTCGTTCCATCTCTATTATTAAGGTTCGGAATTTGAAAGAGAATTTGATATTGACATACTGTTTCCCTTTTGTTTGCGGAATTGTGTCAGGCATCAAAATATTTCGGACTCCTATAATTTTTATTTTACTAAACGTAGTTTTAATTAGATTTTTTTTTATATTTATGTTTAAAAAAAGTACAAATTTGACAAATCATAGTTCGTATAATTTATTTTGTTGTTTAGAAGCTAATTAAATTTCTTAAAGTCACTTACAATATTTTTGTAATTGATCTTTAACATTTCTTACCTCTTCTATAATTTTTGAGGGTATTTTTCTTAAAACCTGTGATTTTGGAGAACTTGTTCCAGTTGACATTCCAAGTTTCGTCCTACTTTTCGACCTGATAGAAAATAGAAGCAATTTTTCAGGTAATCAAAGACATATTTTTTTTTTTAATTTTTCAATTTTTAGTATGTTAATCTGAAATAATTACAGTCCTTCAGGGTACCTTTGAGCCAGTCTGGATAACTTTGCCCCACTTCATATTTTTTGAAAAAATTGTGAAAGTATAAAGAGTAGAAATCTCATTTTATGACTTCGCTGGAAGAATGCATCACTAGGACTTCCAGTTTTTTCTTTCTTTTCTAAGTAAAATGAATTAAAAAATAAGAAATGGCGCAAAGTTTTCCGGACCGACTCAAAGGTATCCTGGCCTGAATGAATGTACTTGTGAAGAAATCCTAGAGACTGTACTTGGAAAGAAAAGTAATATCGAAAAACAGCAAAAGCTATT